>ML814804.1:44781-57999 GCA_009831015.1 Picea engelmannii | reverse complement strand
GAATGTGGTATACCTAGGGAGGTAATATGGGGTACCTAGGGAGGTACCCAATGGGAATGTAGTTATGTGTTATTAGTGGAAGTCATTTAATATATTGGAATGTGGTCATTGAATGTAAGGTGGACTAGGTCCACTATATTAATAAAGACCCACTATGGTAGTTGAATGTAATAAATGTGAGAAGGCTCTCTAGAAGGTTCCTAGGAGATAGGGAGAGCTATATAAAGAAATCTAGGCAATGTAATGAAACATAGTGAAGAATATTGTGATTGTACAAGTAGGGATTGCTTCAGGAGTTTTATCTTTCCATAAGGATTAATATATGGTGTTACCCTACCTTAAGGGTTTTCTCTATTTCTTGTGTTAATGTTATGGTGAATGGTTTATGGTTTATTCTTGGTTATTTCTGAAGTATATTTGCAGATCTGGTATAGGTACTTAACATAGCAACCTGCATCAAGGAAGAAGGGACAAAGATAGCTATATCATTCCCCCTACCAGAAAGGATCTATGGAAGGTCATCGAGAAGAAGTGCATAGGAAGAGATTTCAAAATGACAATTGAACTTGGGAGTTATGAAATGGATGGGGTCATGTTGGATCTAGGTTCTGACGTGAACATTCTACCAAAGAGTTCATGGGAGTTGAAGTAAACATAGAAGGGGTGAAGACGAAGGATGGCTTTGAAGTGATAGAAATTATGGACGATTATGATCCCTACCCTTCCCTACTTGGAATTTATTAGGCCTTTGAAAACAATGTGGTGTTGAATTTGAAGAAGGGACAAATGTCGCTTGAGACTGACACCCTATGCGTGATCACACCTTTAGATCCTAATGAAGGGGACATGTACAATGAGTTAGTATATGAGGATGCACAAAGTTGTATTATTGAGAATATATACAAGATCACAGGGTGCAAGGAAATTATATTAATCCCATGGAATAGGGGGAATTTGAGTTGGAGGAGGATGAAGTCCTATGATACTGATTTAGACTATGCCATGTAAAGGTGGAAAAACAAGCTATATGAAGTTTCAACAAGTAGGTTCACACGTACATTACCATCGAAGTACGTGAAGAACAATTTGGATCCTACCAATTTTATGGGTTGGATATGGTGGATGCTTTTATTGTGTGGATGCAACAAATTCCAAAACACCACCAAGTTTGCACCCTTAATACAATATTAATATGAGTACCCATGCAATGGTGGGATGGGTATCAAGAACATTTTCGAGAATGGGAAACTGTGGAGAGCCCACTAAGAGAAAGGTTTAGGCTAGGGGTGGATATCCATCATTATATGTGTTCTTGAGAAAGGGATTTCATATCCAAGAAAGAACACGAGGCAAGAAACCAGTATCGGAAATCCCAACACATGCTTCCATGAAAAATATCTATCCCCCTTGTTCCCTATTTCTGTATGGGAGAAGTAAGGGACCTCCATTCACATATGATGGATTTGGCTACACCACATGTTGCAATAGAAAGTACGTCCACATGTTCAATCCCACTCAACCCAATTAAGAAAAAAGGCAAGCCATGTAGAAGTGAGGAAGTAGTGGGTAGTCATTGGATGCCAGTAGATCCATAAGAGCCAAGTTTAGTTCCTTAGTGGAGAAAACCAACTAGATGGGCACATGTGAAAAGGTGTCATGACCCACGAGGGGTTGTTTCGACTAATTAACCAAGGGTAAACTAATGTAGGGGTACACAGAAAGAATGTATGGTGCAGTGTGGGGCCCTCGAAGATTAATACTCACACATCCACAGAGTCGTCTACGTCATCATCATCCCGTAAGACTCGGTCACAGTGAAATATTTTTGATAATAATGGTCGATATCACATGTAGTTACACCACGTCAACTTCATCCAATTTTAGGAAAATGGGATCAATAATGTCTCTGATAGGAGGAAGATTTGCTTGATTTTAGAATAAAGGAGGCATTGATTTCAGTGGCTAGAGGAAATCTCGATATTAAGGCTCTAGCGACTGTTTAATGTCCAGTACAATGACTATGAAAACTAGGATGGAAGATGGTACCGACAAGCTCGGAGATTTTTTTTGACCAATAACTCCATGTTTGATGAATGATAGACACCATTATAGTTTCATTATATTGAGGACGAGTGGAGTGTTCTGGCTCATTACTTCTTCCCCGAGTCCTGAGAGCATTATTCCATTCCTATCTTAGAAAGGTGTTGGCAGACAAAAGTGCATAACCCTCTTAGCTATTCAACAACCAAATCCACTTCTTCGGTTGAATTCCAGATTGGTTGCAGGATTTGATAACATAGTCGGCATATCCGACATGGTGTTCCTAGGAAAACCCTAAGCACGACCAATGTCTAACACTATAAAGTAACAATCGATTCTCTATCTCATGTTTCCATGTTATGTACAATTTGAAATCTTGATGTTTGGGAAGGTTCCACTGCTAAAATGTGTCGATTATAATTTCAGGGAAAACAATCAATTCCTCGATCTCTAGTTCGATAAATATACAGAGGTTGTCCAAAAATAAGATGGTACCAAGTGAGTAGTGACTCAAGAATGGGTGAGGCCTTTAAGGAAATATGAAATTCTTACATTGCGCAAATGTCCACATTTCGGTCATGCCCCAACTGTTCAGGCATGTGTTTGCTTCCTCTTCACTAGGATGCATGCGGGGTACCTATGATTGGACCAACCCTAATCTATTGATCAAAACACAATGCACCGGATTTTAGACCTTCCCACTTTTGGAGAATATCCAACGGATGCCCTTAAAGAAAAATATTCCGCTCAGGAGGAGGTCTACTCTCGATTTAATCCAACAATATTTTTTGGATTACTACCCTGTTTACGTAGAGGGAAAAACAGGGTAGTAATCCCTAAGATCAATAATCAAACAATATGGTTCACCACATAGTTATTGTATTGCAAGCTCATCCACAAATGTTGAAAACATGAATGCACTCTTTGGATGGTCATTGATGCAGAGCGATGCATTGTAGGAACTCAGATGGTAGGAGCTCAATACTTGCTCGATGAGTTTATCATTGATTTCCTTGATGCTCAGGATCAGGACAAAGAGTTTCATTACAGTTGGTTCATCATTTTGTTGGGTATGGTGTTGTGGAAACGATCATCAATATTTGAAGTAGATGTGAAAGGTGCCCCCTTGTTCGTTTCCCCCCAGTTCTTGACTCTCCAACATTCGAAGAACCTCGAGGTCTAGGAAATAATTTCAAATTCCTTTTGCCAATGGTTCACAAAATTAATCATGGATTCCAATGAGAGGGTCCACATACCGATGCAACTTTTCTATAGGTATGCTAGTTATCTTGAATTTAAATGTGATTTTCATAATGTTTTTATTTCTCCCTGCACAACCAATGATAAGACAAATTTCAAGCTTCCTTTCTCTATTATGGAAAGGGACATCCTAAATGGTGTGGTAGTGTGGCTGGTTGACTACCAACCTCCCTTCTTTGAGGTCCAAGATGAATTCGAGGTGAGGACCAAGAAGTCCCAAGAGAAGAGGTGGGCCATATATGTTGCTCGACATAGAGACAATGATGTTGTGTCTAATATCCAAAATTCAGATGGTCATCCCATTCAGATGAGGGTATGCCAAGTGGCGGTGGGTATAAAGTGAAGGTGGAGATAACTAGGAAACAAAAGTAGTCCTCCAAAACTCAATTCCCACCCCCTATTGGCCTATAGAATAGAAAATAAGATGATTGTCCACCCTCCCCACTTGTGACCCCAATAGATGAAGAGGTCCCAACACCCTCAACATGGTCAAAGATCCGGTCTGGTCATATTTTCGACAAACATTGATGCATAACTACCATGAAGCAGTTACATACTGCCTTCACAACACCTAGCCGGCAAGTCATCAAATTGATGAAATAGATTCACGCTCAATTATCCATACAAGTGGTGTTTCTGAATGAGATGGTGCAGAAGTTTGACACCATATATCAACAACGGATTGTACCTTCCCAATTAGGATCCCCACCACCAAACCAATAGATTCTCATAGCTTTGAGAACAAGCCAAAGGAGAATTTTGAGTGTTAGTCTACTTGTCATGATCCCCTCTAATTTAGGCAAGACAAAGTTTGACCTTTCACAGGTCCCTACTGTTGAGATGCAAGTATTTGTGACTACAATGATATATGGGCTTGGAGAGAGAAACCAAACTCTCACCCGATAGCATGCCCAATTATGCCTTCAGTTTGACCAGGATATCTCAAGCTATCCAAACATCAGGTCTCAACTACAACATGAATCAAATATGTGACATGAAATTGAAGTTTCCCGACAAAACCTCCAACAAATGCATCTTGTTGAGGTTACTACACATACAAAAAATAGGGCCCAGTATGAATCCATTCTCGCCAGTCACACCAAAGTATTCACAACCCTAGATGAGGCTTACTCATAGGTTTGTAAGAATGAGAAGGTATAGCCAGATATCCTGGCACCATAGAAACTTAGAGTGGTTATTGAACATATTCATCTCCTAGAATCTCATAATACAAAACTGCATGCATGGATTCCACATTTGATGCAAGAGGAGATAGAATTAAAGAACAAGGTTGCAACAACCAAAGCTACCATCCAGGATGGTTTGAATAGATCGAAGGAATTTTTGGGGGTGGTAGAAAATATATTTATTTTATGGAATCATTTACAAACTCCTCCAGAATTAAGTGTTATTAATGACAGAGTTCACATGGCTAAGGATAAAGTCACACAACAAAAAGGTATCTTGGCCTCTCTACCTCTAGGCAAGCGCCTGACTGGGATGACAACTATTACATCTAAAAAAAAATATATTGTTGCATCCTGGGATGAGAAGCAAATCATAGCATATCTAATTTCTATTGCGGTTGATAAGGCCTTAATATTCTATGCTTAGTTTACACACACATCGGTTGTTGTCGGCCCCTAGATTGAGAAAATGGAAACAACAGATATGATAGTTCCTTAGGTCACAACAACCGATGTCGATGCAATTGTTCAACTCACCCAGGAACTTTAGGGAAACCTTAACGAGCTTGATCACCAATTCAAGGAGTTCGTTCAAGAACTCCTAAATATTGTTCGGGGATGAGCCAAATAATAGTGGTGGATGCCTATTGGCATGTAATGTCCCCCAACTTAATTGAAGAACATTACTACATGGAATACACATAAAAATAAAATTTCTAATTCATTTTCTATAGCTTACCAACTACAAATTAGGAACATATTTAACTAAATTTTGATGTCCATAATTAGATGCATCTACAACATTCTAAAGGAACATGTATGCATCTAATAAATCATCTATAACAAAATGTAAACCATTCTTATTCACAAAGTAAAATTCATAGCCATTAATTCATAAGATAACTCATAAAAATAGATAAACACTTGTTTTTAAAAGAAAACTTGTGCAACCAACTGCTTGGGAAGGACGTTCCACCCAAACATAGACTTGTTGTTCGAGATATCAACACCAAGTCACTCCCGAGCTAAGGCTAGGAATCCACAAAGAAAGGTGTCTCTCACAGTACACTCACAACTCAATATCTGACAACCCACTGTTATTCTCCTACAACTATCTTGAATTTCCTCCAGCTCTCTCCCTCTTGACCTGCCCAACCCAAGGAATGTACACCTTCATTGCTCTTGGTCCATCGGGCATCCCTTCATTGCTCTGGCATAGGTAATCCAAAATATCTTTGTTGGGAACTCAAGGGAAACTAACTGTTAGGAAAACTACCAGGAAAACAACAACAAACACATGTTGTTATAGTGCAACTCACACAGGAGCTCACTTTTCAGGCCTAACAACCCGACTCTTCAATTTTTAGCTCTAAAACACTCCAAAAACACTCCAACATGCTCTAGAATTCACCCATCCTTCCTGCTCCAGATCTGGTGATAAATTTCCCTGCTCTTCCCATGTTTTTCATGCCAAGACTGAATGTGAAAAACTGTCTATGTTCCCCATACTAATTTCTTTTATTTTCTCAAGACAATTGACCGCACACTCTACCCAATGTTGATTGTACTGCAACCCCATGCTTCCAATAACTATGGATGTGATTTCTACACCCACCCCCTCATAAGTATTCAATGATTAGGCTCTCATACACCCAACCAAAAAATAGATGGTTTTCCCAAATGATAATAAAATTGAGAAATGAGTTTGGCTTAATACCCATAAACCATTTTCTCCTTGGCCCCCTCTTAAACACTCTGTGGGCATTCTCTGGGTCAAGTTCCAGAAAAAAACCTTGATAGATCACCAACCAAACAAAAACCCAAAACTCATAAGAATATTTTTATGTAGTATTTTTAATTTTTTTATAATTCTGGGTTTTTACTTACCACATTAGTCATGCTAAGTAGTGGGCAAACCAATGCACCACAACTTACCTTTAATATTTAGAGATATTTTGTTTTTACTTATATCTATATTTGATTAATATATAATTCTATTAAGCATGACTTGGAGACAAGTAAGATGATATATATACCATGACAAGGTTTGTGTCTGGTCAACCTGGACTCCAATTCATGGCGTTCAGTCATGGAACGCATAAGGTTTTAAGACTCACCCCACATGTATTTTTGAAGGCACTACTGTTTAACAACGATTTAGATGTCAACGTAAATTATTCGAAAGTCTATTGAAAGTGAAAGATGTTGATTATTCCTTCGTGCATTTTACCTCTAATAATCATGAGAGAACGCCAACGTTTTTGGCCCGTAGATTAGTATGAGGAAGCTTCGAGTTTCACTTAATTAAACTTATCTATTGAAGCAACAAAGATCTGCTTTATTTATTTCCTTTATTTATAGATTATTGTTGAGGACGTGAATTTGCAAAAGTCGATGACATAGCGTACCAAAGTCAAATAAAAGATAAAGCAGATTCGCTGATGGGACTGCCTCCCAGCCCACCAGAGACCATTCTGCTACAAGCAGATAAATATTTCGACTGATTTCCCAAAACCAACGCAGCCACAGCAGCCCATGAGTTTCTCCTGAGCACCATCACCATGGTCGGTTGAATGAATGAATTAATTAATACTCAGAATGATAGTTTTATATTGCTTTCACCGTGGTCTTTTGAATGAATAAATTATGATAGTTTTATGGTTTGTTAAATGAATAAATTAATCAATAATAAGATGATAGTTTTCTATTGTTTTCCAGTATTGCCAATCGCCATAAAGGAAAAACTAGTGGAAAGGGAAAATATCGTTATACTTATCCATTATTGATAATATGCTGTCTAACTTTTCTAATTTAAGGCCCTTTTCCATCTTTTGCTTCTTAACAAGTCTACATATAATGATCAATATAGAAGATATATTCAGATGGTATTTTTTGTTTCCCATCTATAGTAAATATATCATACTAGAATATTTATGTCCAACTCATCTACAACTACTATATCATACTAGAACATCTATTTCCAACTCATCTACAATATTCATGTTTGACATTAAAAACTATTTTTTCACTTCATCTTTTTTCTCCTCTCATATGCAATCAATTTTTCTAACTATTATAGTTTTCAATTAAATATATCACCTTCTCCTTCTTCTTCAATGACGCACTCACAAACTATTAGTTGAATTAAGAACCACCATCTTAAACTAGAAGGTGCAAGTGGAGGCACTTTCTTTACGCACTCACAAACTATTAGTTGAATTAAGAACCACCATCTTAAACTAGAAGGTGCAAGTGGAGGCACTTTCTTTCTTAAATGAATTAATGTCAACAACACACATTCCAAAGAAGAACCAAATTTGTGGTTCAAAGTGGAAACAATTAGCATTTAATATATATTAAATAATTATTATTTACATGTTAACATCATCCTAGATGATCTTTTTCTTAACATGACATGAGCATCATTAATCAATTTTGTAATTCCTATTTAAGTGAATCCACTTAGATCTTATCCTATGCAATCTCCCACTCTAAGTTTTTCTCTTTCTTTTCTAGTTGCATTCTTTCATATGCTAAAAAAAAAATTGATGTAAGTATTAGAGGTGGGAAGGAGGAGATCACATAAGCCACTCCCACAAAATCGTAAATGATGTTAGGAACTTATTATTTTTAATATTAATTATCTCGTGTTTTTATATTTAAATTTAATTATCACTTTATTTTCCATGGGTGGAAATACTAATAATCTTAACTTGCTTATTAAAATTATAATCAAACATAATTTTATAATAATAATTTAAAATATTAATATAGAAAACTCCGTTGACATGATAATAAGGTCTTATTAGTCCAAACAAACCCTAGATATGCACTTATAAAATTCTAATTATATATTAATAAATCTTAATTATCTCAAATCAATTCAAATTATACACTAATTAAATTAATTAAATGTTAATTATATCTTGAAAACTTAAATTACTCAAAATAAAACTTAATTAACCAAAAAACTATAATTGGTTTTTAATTTTACACTAGGTAACTTTAATTGAACTTGACAAAGTGTTATTAAACCCTAATTATAAGTTAATGAATCCTAATTAACTTATATATTAAACCCTAATTATAAGTTAATGAATCCTAATTAACTTATACATATCTCAACTAATTCTTAATTTAACACTGTAAAATCTAAATTAAATCAAATAAATCTTCATAATACTACAATTATCTTCCAAATAAAATCCTAACACAAAAAAAAAAACAATTAAACCTTAATTAGACATTGAGAAACTTTAATAATTTAAATAAATAATTAAATAAAAACATTTATGTGCTCTTGATATATGCTAAAAAGAAAAGTAAAAAAATAAAGAAAATGCAACAAACCTTTATTAAATTTGATGTGGATTAGATCATTATATTAGTTGTAATGTATGTCAATGCTTTATCAATGAACTAGTCCAAATTTGGAAATTCGGGTCCAAAAATATCGTTCGAAATCTTATGGAGCTAGTTTGAGGCATCAAAAAACATTTTTTTATGGTCCAATCCTTACTACAATCCATCTAATATATCATACACATTGATACCTTTCTAACGATGCAAAAATAACCTCAATAAGAGTTTGTATGTGAAAGTTATGCCTCTTGAAAGTTGACCTACCATATTGATAACCATGGTGCGAGTGGATGCCACGTCAACTCCATTACTTAAACACGTGGGGTAGCCACATATTGGATTTTCTAGAACATTCTAGAAGATCCAAACCTGATCACTAATTTAGGGTTGAAGAAGTCAATTCCCTATGCCTAGATGAATATCGGGTTATGTTTATAAATATTGAGTCACTAGGAGGAGAAGGGATTCCATTTTATCTTATTCCATGGCTGAGAAAAATATTTGAAAGTGGTATTCTGTGAATACAACGAAGGAGGATAGATTCTGTAGAAGACATATAGACCACATTGTCAAAGGAAACTCCATAGAGAGTGCCTATTTCTTTGTAATTTCATTCGAGGAAAAGAGAGTAGAGTGGCCTCATCTTCTAGCTGTGTTTTCTCCCATTTTGGGTTTCCCTGGCCATATATTGTGTTTATTGGTGGATGGTGTGTGATTATTTATTTATGTTATCTATTTATTACATTTAATCTATTTCATACATTTAAGCAGAAAAAAAATAGTAATTAAAGAATATGAGATCTAAAGGAAAGTAACCTTCACAGTAAATATTTCAGTAATTTTATTAGATCTATTATGATGAATGGTCCAGTGGAATATCCACGATATTTTACATATCATATGTGTATTAGAGTAGGTTTCTTTTGGGTATTTGTGGGAAGTTGCAGTATCCAGAAATCGATTTAAGAAGAAAGTCATAGAACCCTAGACATGGTTGACGAGTCTATTCATAACAACAATCGAGATCCATCAGAGGAGACATTACTGAGGCTGCAATCCCATGTCACTGACATATCTCACAATATGTCCCTCCTCATGGAAGTTCTAGCGAGAAAGTTCTGATCGATCAGAGAGGTTGGGGGATCTAATTTAGTGATTGGATTAGAGGGGAGATTGGGAGATAATGAATATCTAGAAAAGAACTCACAAAAAGAACCTAAGATTCAAGAGTAGTCGAGTTCCAGTGCAATAAAACCTCCACGGTATCTATTCAATATGGAAATGAAAGTGGACAAAAATCCATACCAATGTGAGATCGATGCATTAAAAATGAATCATTGGTTGTAGCAACTAGAAGTTTTTTTTAGCATTCACCATATAGATGAAGAACAAAAGATATAATTTTCTAGACAAAAGTTAGAGGGACATGCTCTAACCTATTTGGAAATCCATACATAAACACATAGGATGGAGGGCGATCCACCAACAACTAGGTGGGAGGAGTTCAAAACCCTCATCAAGTCGGAATTATACCCTATCGGGTATGTAGAGGACCAATATATATGGTGAAATTACTTTAGGAAGAAGAAAGGGAAGAGTGTACATGAGTACACCATCAATTTTAGAAATATGGCGATCATGTTGGGTATCTTTCCCAAGAGCCTAGATGTACTCCTTGAATATATGGGGAATTTGCCTAGCCATCTACAAAAGAAAGTGATGATTTTCAAGCCAAGGATAGTGGACAATGCATGTGTACAGGCACAATATTTGGAAAACATAGGCCACAAGAAAGGGAAGCTAAGCAGTTCCAAGAAGAAAGATCACTATGAAGCTTCCAAGGAGGGGAAGAAGAAGTGGAAAGGGGGGGAGGATAAGAACATGACAACCATTGCACATCATTACAAGGATACCAAAAACCATTGCAACAATTGCAATATTGATGGTCACACTGAGGAAAAGTGTTGGAAACTACATCCATAATTGAACCCAAAGAACTGCAAGAAGGAAGAAAATAGAAATAATCTTCTAGCTATGGACTCAAGAAATCAAGTTGAAAGTAGCTTTGATGTGGATGCAAATATTTTCTTCACACTAGTTCAGAAGGAGGTGAATTTGAGTAGTTGTCATCACCAGGAAGAGAAGGAGATGACAAAACTCTTCCACCTCAAGATCTAGGTCAAGAAGACAAAGATAAATGATCTGTTTGACTCTGGTTCATAGGATAATCGCATAGCAACAGATCTAGTCAACAAGCTTGGATTGGAAGTTTGCAATCAACCTATCCTAGGTCCCATATCCATTGGGATGGGTAAACAAGGATGCAAAGATCAAGGTAACAAAATAATATAAGATTAAATTTATTGTAATTGTTGATTTTATTGATGAAGTAGAATTAGACATAATACCCCTTGACGTGTATGGAGTAGTGTTTGGAAGCCCCTATATGTATATGAGTTATGAAATATTCATCTGGAGAGCCCACTAGTACCAACGGATTAAGGATGGGAAGTCCTACATCATCAACGTGCATAAGGGAAAGTCAAATATGTCAATGGTAAGTGCCAACCAAGATAAGAAGTTTGTTACTTTCAGTAACTAATATGTTTTACTTTTCGTAAGGGAAAATCAGTCTGAGGGTGAGATGATAATAGAAAAGGCATCACTAGAGGGGTGTACTAAAGAGAAAAATCATCAGTTGGAGGAGTTTCTATAGGAATACAAAGGAGTGTTCCATGAGACTAAAGGGTTACCACCCAAGAGGGATGTGGAGTATGAAATAAAATTATTGCTAGACTTTCCATTGCTGGATATTGGGTAGTATAAATAGTTTGTTCTAGAAGTAAGTAAATTGAATATATAGTTGCAACATTTGTTGGAGTAGGGTGTGATTTGACCAAGCACCTCACCTTGTGGCTCACATATCAGAATTGTGCCAAAGAAGGATGGGACTTGGAGAATGTGTATCGACTATAGAGAATTGAACAAGATTACACTAAAAAATAGATACCCTCTACCTAGGATTAATGATCTATTAGATTAGTTACAACATGTAAAATATTTCACTAAGTTGGATTTGAAATCATGATACCACCAAGTACATGTCAAGGAAGAAGACACCTGGAAGACTACCTTCAAGACAAGGCATGGTTTGTATGAATAGTTGGTCATGCCATTTGGTTTATGTAATTCACCAACTACATTTATGAGACTAATGAATGTACTATGCCCATATAGAGATTCATTTTTTATAGTTTATTTTGATGGTATATTGGTTTATAGTGCTACCTGGGAAGAGGACATCTCACATCTCATACATGTGTTAGAGACTTTGAAAAATCACCAATTGCTAGCTAACCTAAAGAAATGTGAGTTTACTCAGCATTCTTTAGTATATTTTAGGTATGCGATCAATGGAGGGGACCTCACGATAAATCCAAAAAATATGGAGGCCATCATGAAAGGGCCAATTCATACAAATGTTATTGAAGTTAGGATTCTTGTTGGGGAAACAAAATACTTGCAAAAGTTTATAGCTTCATTTTGTAATAGTAGTTTCACCACTCCACGCCATAACAACAAGTGATAAGAGTTTCCAGTGGGGGAAGAATCAATAAAAGGATTTCAATGAGTTGAAAATAAAGATCATTCAAGAACCAATTCTCCCATTACCAAACTTGGAAAATACTTTTGAAGTGGAGACAGATGCAAGTGGGTATGCCACATGAGAAATTTTAATGCAACGAGGAAGGATTGTATGCTATCATTATGAAATATTTCATGGGACGAACCTCAACTACCCTACCTATGACAATGAACTCTATACCATGGTTCAAGATTTCAATAATTCTTATGGGAAAGGATACCATCATCCACAAAGATCACCAACCACTACAATATTTGCAGGCCTAGGGTAAGATATGACAAACTAGACATTACTAGTGGATGGGATTTTTACAACAAATTTATATAGTCATCAAGGATAATAAGGGAAGAATAAATAGGTTGGAATACATGCTTTCAAGGCCACCCACATCCAAGATCACAATTTTGGGAACTCTATTGTATATGGATCCTTTTATGAATGATGCATACATAGAGGCATACACATAATATGAGACTTCAAGGAGGTGTTTCAATAACTACAGGGCCAAAATAATATAGAATAATGATCTGAAAACAGATCCAGAAGCCAGATAGGGCTTAAAAATGCTCAGAAATGAAATTGCTCGGATTGCGACGAAACCTGCGCCATGACGTCCGGCTCGTCTTCCTGAATCCGGTGGTATAATTTTTATCGCAAACGGAGTCCGTATGAGGAAGATATCGCCTTCTGTCCGAAAAGCCAAACAGGCAAATTTTGGGGATG
>ML814804.1:0-39103 GCA_009831015.1 Picea engelmannii | reverse complement strand
CGTTAATTTCTCAAATGGTTAAAATATTCATGCAAGTTAAAACTCAACCATAATCATAAAAGATCCTGCATCAGATCAAATAAGGTAATAGAAAGGCTAAATAACATTTATATAATGGTTTACTCTACAAGATAGACAAGCTCTATGTCCTTAAAGGTGAATGGTTTCATCTTATTAGAGAGGCTCACACCTCTAACGTTGAAGGACATTTTGGTGTTGGGAATATAGTTGCCAACTTACAGAGGTATGCGTACTAACCCTAAATGCAAGAATATGTAGCATGATATATTAGATGATGTATACTTTGTTGTACCAACAATCCCAATAACAGGAAGTAAGGTCTATAACATTTCTTACCTGTACCCACTCAACCTTGGGAAAGTGTTTCCATGGATTTTGTGGGTGCTTTACCAACAACTAGGAAGGGACATGGATATCTATTTTTAGTATTTTATAGGTTGAACAAATGTGCATTCTCATGCCTTGTAAAAATACCATCAAAGGACATGAAGAAATAAACATATTCTTTGAACATGTCTAGGTGCACTTTGGAATACCAAGGAGCATCATATTAGACATGGATGAAAATTTTCTCAGTACTTTTTGGACTATATTGTGGGAGAAGATGGACACTAAGTTGAAGAGGTCTATAGTTACATTTCATACATAGAAATATGGGTAAACAAAAGTAGTCAATAGGAATTTGGTGCAACATATAAGGGGTTACAATCAGACGCATCTAAAGACTTGGGATGAAAATATGATGTATATACAACAATATTATAAAAAATTAGTCCACACTTCTATTGATAATATCATTTTGAAACTTGTTTTGGGTATGTGATGCCTTATCCCTTGGATATTGTTTATGGACAACAACGAGGAGTGAGGGAAGACACTAGAGGAGAAGCATTAAAATTAGAAAAATTTGTAAAAAACATCATGCATATCCATTTGCAAGTACATGAGATATTGAAGAGTTCACAGGAAAGGTACAAGGCGCAACATGATCAAGAAAAAATAGAAAAATAATTCAAAGTGGGAGACATAGTTTGGTTACAACTAAACAAGGAAATACTATAGGGTCCTAGTAAGAATATCAAGGCTCTATGGTTTGGCCCTTTTGAGATATTGGAGACGAAGGGAGATAATTCCTATAAACTCATTCTACCCCTATACATGTGCATTTACTCAATAGTGAATGTGGAGAATATCAAACTCTATGAGCCTTCCATGTCGGATGAGGAGGAGGAGTAGGTCATATATTCCATAGAGGATTGAGCACCATATTCTAAACTAGAGTTGGTAGAGGAAACAATTTTTTAGAAGTGATCCATAACTACAAGATAGGGGCATCATGAACTTTGGTAGATTGGGTTGAAATGACAACTTCTAGGAAAAACAAAGTGGTGCTATAGGGAGAAGGTAGAGGAAATATTTCCTCATCCCATTCAGTAAATATTTTGGGGAAACAATTCCTCCCTAAATGTGTAGGTATGATCCATATTGGATCATTATATCATTTTTCATCTATATTGATGCTTTATGGATGAAAAAAATTGGAGGAATCAACTTGCAGATCCATTTTAGTAGTTAGTCCAAATTTGGAAATTTGGGTCCAAAAAAACCATCTGAAATATTTTGTAGCCATTTTGAGGAATAAAAACACACTTTTTACTGTCCAAACCTTACTATAGAGCCTCCATCTATATTCTATACACCGATACGTTCCCAACGATGCATGAATCACCTCAATCAGATTTCATATGCGAATGTTATGCTACCCGCAAGTTGACCTACCATATTGATCACCACGGTGCAAGTGGATGCCATGTCAACCCCCATTACTTAAACGTGTGGGGATAGAAACGTAGTTGATTTTATATAACATTATAGAAGCTCCAAACCTGATTACTAATTGAGGATTGAGGAAGTCAATTCTCTAACCCTAGATGTCTATCAGGCTATGTTAAATACCAAGCCGCTAGGAGGAGAAGAGATTTCATTCTTTTTCATTGTATCGTGTTCCATAGCTGAGAAAAAACATATGAGAGTGGTATTATATGAGCATAACATAGGAGGAGAGATTATACATCATCGATATAAGCCACAACGTCAAAGGAAACACCACAAAGAGTG
Source organism: Picea engelmannii (assembly GCA_009831015.1). Lineage (NCBI taxonomy): Eukaryota > Viridiplantae > Streptophyta > Pinopsida > Pinales > Pinaceae > Picea > Picea engelmannii. The sequence goes on along the minus strand of ML814804.1, from coordinate 36,964 downwards.
CATCTTTCTTTGTATCTGCATTTGAGGAAAAGAGAGCAGAGTGACCTCACCTTCTAGCTGGGTTTTCTCTTGTATTGGGTTTCCCAGGTCATATCTTGTATTTATTTGTGGATGGTGTGTGAGTATTTATTCATCTTCTCTATTGTTCACATTTGAGTTATTTCACACATTTAAGAAAAAAATAGTAATTAAAGAATCTGGGATCTAAAGAAAACTAACCTTCATAGTAAAGATTTCAAAGATTTTATTAGATATATTGTGACAAATTGTCTAGTAGAATATTCATGACAATTTACGAATCAAAATATTAATTATATCTTTATAAAATTGTATTAACCAAAAAAATTTAATTTAACCCTATAATCATAATTAAAAAAAAATTATTATAAAATAACAATTAATTCAATTAAATTTTAATTGTGCAATATGGAAACTAATTAACCCAAAATACTTAAAAAATTAATTAACCTAAAAATACATTTTAATTAAATTTTATTTTTGCTTCAACAAATCTTTATAATTCTTAAACAAATATAATTAAAAAAATATAGTAAATAAATAAATTATTCATCAATTTTGAATTTTGACATTTGTTGCACATCATTACACATAAGCATATACCAGCTTAGGTTATATTATGAAAATGTATATATTATAAACAAGTGCATATGAAGATGTTGATGATCATTACAATAAGGTGAAGGTCAATCTCGATAAAGAGAACCTTTAAAATTTTGATTATTATTTATTCCTTTTAACATTTTTTATGATTATTTTTTAAAAAAATAATTATTTTTTAAGTTTTTTAACATTTTTTTTTTTTATATTTTTAATAGTGTTACAAATATGTTAAATTCAATTCTCATCTAAAATTTGAAACATTATTTGAAAAATAATGATTTTCATCTTTTATTTTCTTAATATTGATGATGATGACGACAATTAACATCTACTGAGACCAAAATTGATTTATCCGACTTTAAGAAAGGTAAGTGATTACTTGGAATCATTTAAAATGTTACTTCGATACTCGAAAATCATTAGGAGAAGTGTTCCAATATCATTATAGTTTTGATGACTTAGAAGGTTAGGAAGGTCGGTATTGTGACAAATATTTTGAAATTAAGATTTAATTTGGATATACATAGGGGACTTTAGGAGAAAGTTATTTTCATCTTCAACCCTCTTGGTCTCACAAAGGTGATAGATTATTTCATAACATGGCGTTTTAGGGATTCGTTCAATGCTAAGTTCTTTCATGCCATGTGGTGTTTTAGGGACTTTCCAATGCCCAATATTTCACTATGCAACTCATGAGAATTAGTTCTTATTTTAACAATATTGATTCTCTTTTATACACTAGTAAAAATAAATAAAAAGTTTTGATCTTGAAGATTAGGGTTAACCACCTCTTTATAATATCTTAATTTTATGTTATCCTCTATTTTTTTTATCGCACCATATATTCTCATTAAATTTAGTTTGAACAATATTTTTAATATCATCGGTATTCTACACAATAACTTCTTCTTTTATTCCCCAATGGTTTAGCCAAGACTTAGCATCATTATGCCATGCTCGCTTGAGTCATTGGTGACTTTGGATAGAGTCTAAAGCAATTTTGGGGAGCCTCTTGTCATCCATGTTGTTTATTTTGTTCTTGGACATTAAGTACCTAATCATCGGTGTGCTCTCAATGGGGGAAAGGCTCACTTCTATGAGGAGGATATGATAGGGTGTATTGTTTAATAATTTTTTTCATTGATTTAAAAGGTTAGTAAGTGATCACATATAAATGTGACTTTAATAAATACAAAAGTGAAAAGTTAAGTGGAAATGAAGTTTAAGTAAAAGTGGAGAAAAAATGAAAGTGGATTAAAGATAAATATTAATTGAATAAATAATAATTGGTGAAAGTGGATTAAAGAAAAAGGTAATTTAGTGAAAGTTGAGTTTACATTAAAGTGAAGTAAATGTGAAAATGTGTTAAAAATGGTAAAAGTGAAAGTGCACATGATATGTTAACATGGATTTACAAACCATGGTGGTATTTTACCCATGGTATGGTAAAAAGGTGAATTTAAAAATAAATAAAGGGGGAAAATTAATTATTTTTTAATAAAAGTCATGACTTTTCAAAAGAACATGACTTTTCAAGTAAAGCTTATGGAAAAGTACAAATAAAGAAGAGAGTTATGAGAAAAAATGTGTGTGTGGATGAAAATGTAATATTCTTATGCATACCATTTCAGGAGTGACAACTGAATATCATTTAAGGAGTGACGATTGAACATCATTCAAGGAGGGAAAATCAAATATTGGTGAAGATTAGATCTGGTGTTCTAGAAAATAGATCTAGCAAAAGAAAAATGAGTGAGTACATATCTAAGGCACTGCGAAAGAAGAAGTAGCAAGCACAGTGCAGAAGAAGTGAAAGAAAAAGAAAGCGAAAGCAGAAGAAAGAGAAAGTTGAAGAGAAAAATCAGAAGAAGTGAGCACCGTGCAATATCTGAGGTAGAAGTTGACTAAGAAGAAAGAAGATATGGTGAAGGAAGAGTGAAAGAAGAAGTAGTAAGTGCAGAGAAGATTTGGTGAAGGAAAAAGTAAGGAGCACAGAGAATATTTTGTGAAGACAAAAGCAACAAAGTGGATTAGTGTCTCATGTAGGTCGGGGCCTACAAAAAACCGAGGGGATAGGTGTCTCTTATAGGTTGGTGTCTACAAACATCAGAGGGGACTGATGTCTCTTATAGATCGGTGCCTACAAACATAAGAGGGTATTTGTGTCTCTTGTAGGTTGGGTCCTAGAAAAAGCAATGGGGATTGATGTCTCTAGTAGGTTGGTGCCTACAAACATTTGTGATTGTAAGTTGGTGCATATAGATTAATAAAAAAAATATTTTGTGCTTTAATTCTGAAAGGGTTTCCACATTAAATATTATGTCTCATGCTTGTTGTATTTAAGTAATTGATTCATTATGGTGTATGAATGTTAAAAGGAAAAATATATCCTTATATTGATTCACCCCCCCACCCCTCTCTCAGTATAAGTGTGTGCTCAACAATTGGTATTAGATATGGTTCCTTCAGAAACAATCTAACCACTGGAAGGTAGATCTTCGGAACATACATGGTCAATCAAGAAGGTTTCTCTACAAACAAGGCTCTGTTGTTTGACTAAACAAACTATGCCTTCTGGAGTATAAGGATGAGAACATATCTAATGGCCATTGGTTTTGGTATTTGGAAATCAGTCGTGACTGGTTATACAACGCCAAAAATGCCACCAATAGATATGATCAAGAAAAATGCTAGTGAAAATGATGCAAAAACCACGAATTCCATCTCGTGTAGACTATGAGAATAAATGTTTTTCAAAGTAATTCATTACAAATCACCGAAAGAAATTTGGGACAAGCTTCAAAATATCCATGAAGGCGATGACAAGGTCAAGAAGGCTAAGATTCAAACTCATATAATAAATTTTGAGAGTATGAAGATAAAAGATGAAGAAAACATTACAGTCTATCTCCTCCGTGTGGATGAAATTTCAACACCATCAGAGGACTTGGTGAAATGATTGAAGAATCAATGATTGTGCAAAAGGTGTTGAGGTCACTCCCCTTAAGATTTGGTGCCAAAGTTTCTTCCATTGAGGAAATAAAGGATCTTGATCAATTAACAATGGATGAATTTCATGGGATCCTCATTGCATATGAAATGAAGACTAAAAAGGAAAAACCATAAAAAAGGGAAGAATATTTCAAAACCTCAAAGAAGAAGAAGAAAAAAGAGCACAAATCAAGCAACTTTTCTAATTGTGAATCGAAAGAAGAGGAAGAAAATTTTCTAATAAAACTCAAAATGGGATCTAGAAAATAAAAAGGTAAGTTTCCATTTAAATGTTTTAACTGTGGAAAAGTAGGAAATTTTGCTACTAAGTGTCCAAATGAAAAAAATGAAAGTAGTGATAATGAAGAAGAATATAATGTAAAGAGAAAACATAATAAACACAAAAATATCCACAAACAGAACAAGCATAAAAAAGAAGAAGAACTCAAGTATAAGTAGAAGAAGAGCCTCTGCTCAAAAGGGGTCACTAACTCGTCTGAAGAAACCAGTGAAAGCAGTACCGATAGTGATAGAGAAGAAAATCTATTTATGGAAATCAAAACAAATATTAATGAAGACAAAGGGAAATAAATGATGGATTCAGAAGAAGACGAAAATGTTGAAACAGATGGAAAAGTGGATCTTGAATAATAAATCATATGTTCCTTAAGAGAAATACATAAGCTAAGGAAAATGAATTTGAAACAAAAGGAGCAACTGCAAAATATGAAGAAGAGGACCATGATTCAAAATCCGAAATGTAACAAATCCTTGAAGAATAAGAAAATAGTATCATAAGCCTAAAATTTCAATTAGAAGAGGCAAAAAGGACAAAAGTAGTATTGAGAATCCACTTGAAGAAAAATGAAGAAAAATGTGAAGAGCTAGAATATGAGATTGTTTCCTTAAGAAAGGATTTGGAAAATTCAACTACTCAGTTGAATGGAAGCTTGAAGTTTGAAAAGGGAACTAAAATCTTAGATGATATCATCAATTGTCAAAGGTCTCCATTCATTAAGATCGGTCTTGGATATGATGTTGTTTCCTCCCTACCTACACCTAAGCATGCTACAACCAAGGAAGTTCAATTTGTTGCAAGAGGAGTTCAAACTGGTTTTCTAAAATAACAACCTACTATTGATTGTGTCGAATAAATTGATGAGCTACATGCTCCTGACATGCCAACAATTGAGAATGTTGTTACAAATGACATTGTTGTTGATATGCCAGGTTGTTCTACTCCCTCAAGTGAACCTAACCCGGAGCCTACTTCCTATGATCAAACAACACAAAAATATGTGCCTTATCATCATCCTCACCATAAAAATTGAAGGAATGGAAATCATGCTTTCAAATCTTTGCAAAAGAGACATGGAAGTCAGAATTGTGGACCAATGCCAACAACCAATATAGATTGTGGTTGGATTGATGGATGTTCGTGGAATCATTTGACCAGATGTTCGAATATTTCATACCGTTGTGTATCATAAATTTTACATTCGTGTGGTGTTCCTCTTACTTACTGATTATTTACTTGGAAGTGGTCGACTGGGAATCGACCCGACATGAAATTTGACTGGAGTTTCGGTTGGGTAGTTCATCAATTGGAAGTTTCAAAAAACCTATTGATGTTACTTATTGATCTTTTAGAGGGGGGGTTACTTGAAGTTGTTAATATGAAAACCCAATTGATGTCTTATTGATGAATTGACCATTTCTTGTTGAATCGACTTGGATTTGTTGATACCAACCCAACCATGTTCAACTATTGTTGGAGATGTACTATTGCTTATAGTGGATACAAAAACTGTATGAATTGAAAGAGATTGATTATCTTGTGTTGTTTGTGACAGTGTTAAAAACTTCTTTAGGAGTGTTTTTGTATCATGTTTGAGTATTTTTTACCATTGAGGAAAGTGGTGTTGATGACAAAAAAAAGTGAAAGTGGAGGACGTTATATTTTGGGCAGCATGCATATAATTTTGTTTCAGTATTTTGGAAATTCCTTCTTTAGACCTTGAAGGATGTTTTTACAACTGGGAATGAAATTTGATAGCACTACACATTTTTTCAAGGAAACCCCATAAGCCTTTGTGAGCGGTATATGGAACTTTGGGATTTGACATGGTTCGAGGTATCTACTGTGCAAAATAAATAACAAGTCCACATAGATATTTTATACATTGGGACCAACATTGACAATGATAGGGAAAGTGTTTTTGAAGGAAAAATGGATGGTGGTTTGATGATATTCAAGCACTACCAAACAAATAACATACCTATGATAGTGGAAGATCCCTTAGAAGCTATGAAGGCACATAGTAGCTTGAACATTTAAAGCACATGGAGATTTGATAAGTTGTAGATGGACATTTTTTGAACAACAAAATACCATTCATTTTTTAGCAGTAGATTGTGAGAAAATGGTGAAGGAACCCAATCCTATTAGTGGTGAATAAGCTAATACTGTTGTGATAGTGAAAAATATAGCAATTCTTTGGCATCTTTTTAATACATAGAAAAATGAGAAATTCAGGAGAATGATGGTAAAACAAAGAAGACTTGGAAATTATAGCAAGAAATGATAGTACATTCATAGGGAGTGATACTTTAGAAAACTACAAGAGAAAGAACATCCTAAGGGGGGTCAACACAACAAAAGGAACTATGAAAAAAAAGACGAAGCATATTCCCATCAAGTACCACTTCCTAAGAGAACAAGTAGTCAAACTAAGTGTCAAGATGGAATACATTACCACCGAGAAACAAGTTGCAGATATTTTTTACCAAATACCCTTCCCAGTGAAACATTTGCGGAAGTTAGGATTGATATCCCTCTCATCTCATTAGTAAAGAAGCATAGCCCAAGGGGTGAATACCTTTGTTGTTGATGTCAAAGGGGGAGAATTAACGATAGGGGGAGGAGAATTAACGACAGGGGGAGAGTTGTAGACAAGGTACAATGTAATACCCCTCTAATAAAATATTTGGCATGTTAATAAATTTCCTTAATTGGAAATTAGAATGTAGAATTAGATGGTAAATTTGATCGTTGTTAATTTAATTATTGTGCAAGATAGTGACTTGCCAAGTGTCCTTAGTTATTGGACAGATGTAAGAGACAAGATTTTATTTTATTAAACAAGTGGGAACCGAAGGAACAACCAGGTTAAAAGAGATGATTATGAATCTATGAGTGGGGAACAAGTTGAAGTTGACCCTGGGCATGAAAGGACGTGTTTTAGAAGTCAATTTTAATGATTGACACACCCTGAAAATCAGGGATTTCCAAAGTTGTGAAATTCCCAAAGAGGGAAAGAGCTTGGAAAAGATTAAGACCTGGGAAAAATAATATATATAGACATGTGTGAGGAGGAAGGATGTTTCTTAGCATGTAGAAGAAAAGGATTCAGTAGTACAATTTTTGTTAGCAATTCAAAAGAGTGGAAAGGATGTTGTTGTGTGAGCACAAAGGTGTTAGGAAACTATTGAAGACACAAAGTTTATGCTGGAACAAGAGGTTAAATCTCGCCCTCGTGAATTCATGATCAGGCTTGGGGGTGATTGGATCAAGTGAAATTGGATGATCATTTCTAAGGCTGGGTGGAACTTGGATACTCCTTTTGTTTCTCCCAGTTATTTATTTTCTTTTTATTGCAAAGCCTAATGTTGTTAATGAAATTATGAAATGTTATTTCATTTGTTGATTAATAAAATTTCTATAGTGTCTTCCTTAAATAATCTAGAATGGGGAATATCAAACAAAAGATACCTATGTGTTGAATAAAAGAACACACACATATATTGTTATTGTTATGCAAGAAAATTATACATATATAGGTTGCTACAGATCTAATTTCGTCTGATTGTTTACATATAATTTATAGGGAAATTATCGTATATATATATTTTGTTATTGTTGTACAATCAAATTATACATCTATAGGTTGATACAGATCTAATTCGGTCTAATTGCTTACACATAATTTATAGGGAAAATATCATATTGTATCTACATAAAATTACTATGGGTTTTTCTCTCTAATCAACCTTAGACGCTTGCATGATAAATGCAGTGAAAAGGACACGTTGTATTTCCATTGAATTTATCAGTCCGCATAATACACATAAGTATGGATAAATCAATTTTTCCATAAGTCAAATATTGTATAGGTTACAATAGCATAAGTAAAGTAAAGGAACGAAAAACGTATTGTGCTCCTTCAAGGTTGAATCATTTAAGGGAACTTGAATACCTTCTATTTCCTTTTCTTATTGAGGCAAGAGAATGTTATGATTTGTACCTGGAAACAAATTGGGTATTAACTGGTTAGATTAGATTGTATAAAGATAAAATAGCAAGTAAAGACATATATATAGTGTAAGTAATACTTGGACCTATATGCAAATGCATGGAACTCCAAATTGAATCCTTTACCAAGAAAGGGGTTGGGTGATGGGTGCATTTTGATGGATAAAAGAGAGGCCCATTATTAATTTATTGCATCCATTGCGTATAATGAGAGAGTAAAGAAATTCATTATGAAGTAATTCTTCCTTATTATAAACATAAGTGAATTATTCATATGTCAATTGAACAATGATACTAATGAATAAATTAAAAATTAAGGTGGATTATTCCGTTATAGAAGTAATCTATTAAATTACAGACTAAGGGATTAAACCCTTTCGTTACCCTATATTCCTTTAGAACTGGTGAGCTCTTTTGTGAAAATATTAAAATGTTATCACATTGTGGCATGAGTATTTTATTAGATACACGATGATTATATGATAAGATTACAAAAATCTCTACAACAGGTGCTACTACCTGTAAGTTACAAACTAAAGTATAATGAGAACTTAATTAATAGCTTGGTGAATAGGCATGCAATTAATGAAGCTATTGTCGATCGAGTACTTTAAGCCATTGTTAATAAGATATGAGCTAAGGGCTTAGTCGTAACTAATTCAAAAATCGATAATAAATGGATCGATCAAATCTGAACACGCCGGAGATAAACTCTGGTTAAATACAAAAATGTAGAGTCAAGCCCCAGTTAGATATTAAACCAAATTCTAATCTGTCGAAACAAAGTTAATGTAAAGAGTGGAATTACTTTTGCATATGTTACAATGTGTTCTCAAATCTTATTAGCGATAAAGAACAACCTTGCATTGGCAAGAGTCTAGTATCAGACCCAAACGAAAGACGCGAACGAGAGTTAACCTCTTAAATAGTTCAGGAACTGGCTGAAGGAATAACCCAAAATTTAAGTGAAATATGTGAAGGGTTTAATGGGACTAATGATAACTTCAGTCAAGTGGCTGAGGCATAAAAAAACCTTTAAGTAAGGACCAGAGCATAAGGTATGACTTGGAGAAAATCCCAGAACGAAAAGAAGGGACCAAGAGAAGTGTGCGGTAAAAAACCCATGGTTTAACCCCTAGCAGTCCTACAACTTTCATGCAGAAGAAAATTTCAAAGAGAAAAAGAGAACCATAATATATTCATAATGTTTTATATAGAAAGACCACATTTCATAATTCTTTCACTCCATAGGAAAAGAGAATGTGACCACAACTTGGGTAAAGTGTGGGTGAAAATGTATATTCGTATGCATAACATTTGAGGAGTGACCATTGAATATAATTTGAGCAACGGATTGAACATCATTCGAGGAGAGACAATTAAATATTGGTGAAGATCAGATTCAACGTTCTAGAAAATAGATTTGGCAAAGGAAAAAGGAGTGAGTACAGATCTAAGGAAGACCGAAAACAGAAGTAGCAAGCAAAATGAAAAATAAGTGAAAGCATAAGAAAGTGAAAGTTGAGGAGAGAAAGCAGAAGAAGCAAGAACAGTGTAAGATTTGAGGCATAAGTTGAAGAAGAAGCAAGAATATCTGGTGAAGGAAAAGTGAAAGAAGAAGTAGCAAGCACAGAGGAGATATGGCGAAGGAAGAAGTAAAGAGCACAGAGAGGATTTTGTGAAGAAAAAGGTATCAAAGGGGATCAATGTCTCATGTAGGTCGATACCTACAAACAACAGAGGGGATCAATGTCTCCTATAGGTTGGTGTCTACAAACAGCTGAGGGGATCGTTGTCTCTTGTAGTTCACTTCCTACAAAGAGAAGAGGGGACATGTGTCTCTTGTAGGTTGGTGCTTACAAAAAGAAGTGGGGATTGGTGTCTCTAGTAGTTTGGTTCCTACAAACATTTGTAACCGTAGGTTGGTTCTTAAAGATTAATAAAAATAATATTTTGTGGTTTTCTTCGGAAAGGGTTTCCACATTAATTATTGTGTCTCCTGGTTGTTGTATTTATGTAATTTCTTCATTATGGTGTATGCATGTTAAATTGAAAAAAATATCCTTATACTGATTCACCCTCCCCCCTCGGTTAGTATAAGTGTGTGCCCAGAATGTATTTCCTTTAATTTTGAGATTATAAGTTATAAAATTCTTTTGGATATCTTATATATTTCTCCAGGATTCTTGAGAGATATTGAATCCCCAAACTTCACATCCATACAAGATAACATGAGTGACAAGAGTCTCAAAGAGGGGATTTTTCTTATCACATAGCCAAAGGTATGCTAATTTACTATTATTTTCAATCCCATAAATTATCTTTCCACTCTCCATTTATCCTTTTCTCAATGATGATGATGACTAACGTCCACTAAGACCTAATTGGTCTATCAAACCTTAAGAGGGTAAGTGATTACAAGTGATTCTTTAGAATTGTGTTTCTGTGCTCGAAAAGAATTAAGAGAAGCTTTCCAAGATCACCATACTTTTGTTGAGTTAAGAGGTTAGGAAGGTTGGTAGTGTGATCAATATTTTGAAAATGAAATCTAATATGAGTATAGGCTAGACAATCTAAGAGAAAGTGCTTTTCATCTTCAACCTTCTTAGTGTCACAAAGGTGACACACTCTTTCATCCCATGGCATTTTAGGAATTGACCAATGCCCAGTTTCACTATGGAGCTCATGAGAATTTGTTCTTATCTTAGCAATGCTTATTTTTTTCTTTACACATGGAAAAATAGATAGATAAATTTGATCTTCTAGATTAGGGTTGATTACATCTTTATAATACCTTAATTTTCTTTTTCCCTCTAACTCTTTATCACACCACATTTTTTCTTAAATTTTGATTTGACGTTTTTTTTAATAGTATCTTTATTCTGCAAAATGNCATTTTTTCTTAAATTTTGATTTGACGTTTTTTTTAATAGTATCTTTATTCTGCAAAATGGTTTCTTCCATGATTCCAATTGAGCTTGATCTTTTGGAATGAGGTATTCATTTATAAATATTACATACCCTTTTAAGCTTGGATTTTTAGTGAGTATGCCATATTTATGGGAATTAGAGATTACCATAACCCCGACCTGCTTGATTATTGCTAATGTGTCCTCATATTTTTGTTCTTTTATACCAAAAACCTTTAGTTTCATGGCTCTTTTGTTACACTCATGGTCTAATAGGTTTGATATCGAATTTGTGTTCCACACTATTTAGGGCCAAATTGGTAATTAACTTTTCTTCTAACTCTCTTGTCCCTAAGATTATGATTTTTTTTTACCTCTTATTCCTACCTTGATTGTTTTGTTCTTGGTTTCATTTTCTAGTTTTTGTAATCTAGAATGTATTTTTTGTAACTAAGTCTCAAACCCTAATAGTTTATTGTCTATCAATATTATCTTCTAAAGATCTAAGTTTATTATCAAACATTGCATCTATTTTTTCCATTAATTCTATGTATTAATACATGTAGGATTACTTTGCTAAGCATTCCTTCTTATGAATTACTCCTATTGAAAATAAAGAAAAATAAAGAAAATTATGCTGAATAGTCTTAATCACCCTTACAGGTAGACAACCATAATGTATTCACTACCCAAAGATAATATTCACCCAAAGATAATATTCACAAAGATAATATTATAATAATATTAAAATTAATAAATAAATAAAATTATAAATAAATAGTTAATTTATAATTCCATAATGATTTGATCCCGATATAGGTTAGTACTCATGTTTTCACGGGAATATAAGTGAGTACTCATCACTTACAAGGGTGCTTCCTAAAATTTCGGATGAAAACAATAACTATGTCTGTCTCCAATATATGTATTTTGATAAGTGTATTACCTTTTGTTAGTGTCTGCAATATATGTATTTTGATAAATGTATTACTTTTTGTTAGGTTTGGAAGTTTAAATCAATGTTATTTCGTAAAAAATTACAAAGTTATTTAATAATTAGAAATTTAGTAAAAGTATTTAATAATAAATATGTTGAAGTACTAGTTATATATATATATATATATATATATATATATATATATATATATATATATATATATATATATANTAGATATATATATATATATATATATATATATATATATATATATATATATATATATATATATATATAATTCAATTGTTTTATAATTAACAATTTATCAATTAGATTTTATTTAAAAATCAAAATTAATATCTAATTTATTAATTAAATTTATTTATAAATTAAAATTAATATCATTCATTTTATTTCATAATTATAATTAAATTATTAATTGTTTTATATAGGTTTTTTTGTTTGTTTTTTTCAATGTGGATGGAATATGGTGCAGAAAACCTATCTTATAGACTCCTTTAAGAGCACAACATGTCACTTACAAGGATTTGAACTTAGGTGGGTTCACCATATTATTTAATATAATATCTATGGGTGTGACTACACATTAGACCACTATCTCAAGGCCCTAAAACTCCCGGTTAGGCTCTAAAACTCCATGTTAGGCCCTAAAACTCCCGGCTTTTCACCATTGGATCCAACCCCTTTGAACCTTAAATAATTTACAGTTATTTAATAATTATTAAAATTAATATCATCCATTATATTTGATAATTATAACCAACATAGATCCATTTTAACCCCATTTATCAAGAGAGATCAAATCTCACTTAATAAATCATGATTAAAATGGATTCATGTTGATTTAATACATTAATATTAAAAAATATATTAAAAAAAATCAATATATTTTATAATATATTAGTAATTGTAACCACTATATTGTTTTGTTTTTGATAATCTATTAATTAAAATTAGGAAAAATAAACCAAACCAAACCAAAATACATTTTTTATTTTAACGACGCACAATTAAATCATAAATGTTTTATGTAATTTAAAGTTATTTAATAGTGCTCTATTTTACAACTAAATTACCATATAATTGACACAATAGTGAGAATATCTAATCAGACCATCTAATAGCTTTTGTTGTAAGCCATATGGTTTTATTGCCCACCCTCAATAGAAATAAGCCTAGTCAAAGTGAAAGATGTCTAACCTTCCTTTTCTGCATATTCCTTTAAAAACTGAGTGCCTTCACGAGTGAAAGTGAATACGTCCATCACGCATAAGAACCTTGGCTAGCAAAAGTGAACACGTAGACTATTTTTTTCACATCAGCATAAAAAATAAGACTTCGGCGATGCTTTATCTGGAATCCTTCCTTATGAATGCGCAAGTTGAAGCCGTAAATGGTGTACGTATTCCGGATTCCATGTATTACTTCTTGGTTGCGGATGGATAAAGATTGCCAGGGTTTTGAGGCCATACATTTCGATTTAAGATTAGGCAGCTTCGAGCCAGTAAAGCTGAAGCACTGAAGCACATCTCTGTCAGCTGATTTCACGATTAATGTTGAGTACGTTACCGGCAGCAAACGCTCCCACAGCGTACGACAGCTGATAAAAGATAAAGCAGATTCCCTGATCAAACAGTCCCCAGACCACTTTGCTAAAAGTCAATTAATATTTCGATAATGATACGCAAAGGGCAAGGCAGCCACAGCAGCCCATGAGCTTTTACTGACCGCCGCAGCGTTTGAGTGCGTCTCACTGTACACCTATTGCCTATCGCCCACTACAGACACAATCATAAAAGCAAGATACAGTATTTCTGTACATGCCCGTTATTGCTATATATACAGATATCTGCCTCTTTAAACCCCAGACACAATATCTCCCCTTCTCTGTCATTACTTATTTTCAGCGTTTTTTTGTTTGAATTTTCCTTTAACTACAAAGATGGCAGTACCCGTTATCGACATAAAGAAGCTGCTGGATGGAGAAGAGAGGGAAATGACCATGGAGCAGATACACAAAGCCTGCCAAGAATGGGGTTTTTTTCAGGTTCCCCAACTGCTTAATCAACTTCTATTCTATAATTATTATATCTGAATACTAATGTTGAGTCGTTGAATTATCTACCAGATTATCACTTATTACTGTATATCATGTGTTAATGCAGCTTGTTAACCACGGCATACCGCACAGTCTTCTGGATGGAGTGCAGGAATCGTTCAAAGAGCATTACAAGAATTCTATGGACGCGCAATTTCAGGATTCTGCGGTTGTGGAAATGCTTGAAAGTGCTCTCTCCCAAGGCATGAATCTTAGTGCTACTAAAATAGACGCCGACTGGGAAACCGGCTTCTTCATCCAACACTCGTCCCATAAAACTAACACAGTGACACCGCCTCTGCCTGCCAATTTCAAGTATGATGATATTATTACTCATTGTGTATTGATCATTTGGATGAAGTATTTTGCTCATTCTTTTGATTATTTTAAATGATAACCTTGACGAGAAGATATTAATCAGTGCCGTGGTGGATATTGCAGGGAGACGATGGATGAATTTGCAGAGGAGGTGAAGGGATTGGCGGAAAGAGTATTAGAAATAATGTGCGAAAATCTGGGACTGGAGAAAGGATATCTGAAAGAAGCCCTAGCAGGGGGCAATGGCAATGGCAATAGCCCTTTCTTTGGCATAAAAATGTGTCACTATCCACCATGCCCGAGGCCAGACCTCATCGACGGCCTCCGATCCCACACGGATGCTGGCGGACTCATTCTGCTGCTACAAGATGATGAAATCGACGGCCTTCAAGTTCTCAAGGACGACACTTGGTTCGACGTACAACCCATTCGACATGCGATTGTGATCGACATAGGCGATCAGCTGGAGGTATATACCTAATATGTACTGAATGTTTTTCTGTGTATATAACTTGACTATGTGTTGAATGTCGGAGGTTTGTGGGTGAGTACAATGCAGGTGATGACGAATGGGAAATACAAGAGCATGTGGCATCGTGTGCTTGCTAAAGATGATGCGAATAGAATGTCGGTTGCAGCGTTTTATAACCCTTCCAGTGAGGCGGAGGTGTATCCTCCTCCGCAGCTGATGATCATGTCGGCAGAGCAGAATGGAATCGACAATGTTAATGCAACAAGTGGTTATGCTTATCCAAAGTTCGTATCGAAAGATTATATGAAAGTGTATGCCGAGCAGAAGTTCCTGCCCAAAGAACCGCGATTTGAGGCCATGAGCACTGTAGTAGGTCATGCAGTGAAATGAGCAGCAACGCCCTCTTTTTCAGCCTGTAGCTTATGGCGGGCACTGAGCATAATAAAATCAGACCAAAGCACCTACTGAAATGCTTCACACATGAACACATCTTTATATATATGGAATTGTCTACATAATGTTCTCTTATTTCGTAGAACGTTTTCCCTATTGCTATAGGGAAGTTAACGTTGGTAAATGGAAACTGTGAATCATGTCTATGAAGGATAGGTGGGTTTTAAGTTGAGTTAGATTCTGTGAAAACTTGGAAGTCTATGGATTTACTCTACTGCTAAAAGATCCTTTCCATAGGATTTTGTTTTACAGCTTGTTATGTAAAGTAAAACATCATATTAGGATTTATATAAATATATGTTCAACCAGTATACATGGATGAAAATTTCAATAATATTAAGATTTATATAAATATATGTTCAACCACTATACATACATGGATGAAAATTTCAATAATAATAGAAATATTAGTGGGCAATCTGATATATTTTATGTTATAGTAGATATAGAAGTTACACTTTCAACTTGTTATTATAAAATATTTGTTATTAATAAAGTATTTAATATTAAAAAAATAGTGGCGAACTTTGATCGCAGAAGTGCAAATAAACAATTATAGATATTGATATAAGTGTAAAATGGTTAATCATATTTATAATTTTATTTTTTTTAATTAAGAGAGAATTTATTCAATATTTTTTTATTCAATTCATTTAATTAAAATTTACAAATAATTTTTAAAAATTAACTAAAATTCAATTTTATTTAAAAATAATATAATCTTAAAAGATGTAATTATTTAAAATATTTTTCAACTAAATAAATGATAATTTTTTTCATTTCTATATAAATGATACTTTTATATTTAAAAATAGTATTTTTTAACCTTTATAATTAGCTAACTAGAATATTTAAAAAGAGTCTTTTTAACCTCTACAATTAGCTATAATATATATTTTGTTGATTTATGAATGAAAATTACTACAAAGAAAAATAAAAATAAGGTAATGATCATTAGATCTAAGAATATCACTTAAATCTCTACTCTTAGAAATGTTTTGAATTTTAATTTCACTGATTTGATTTAGAATAGTAAAGTTGCAAAAATTTAATGAAGATTGAAAAACTATTTATGTCTTGAGAACAATTTTAAAAAAGAAGGTTTTTGGTTTTACTAGAACAAAATATATTTTTTAATGTGCACTTATTATTTTAATAGTTTTATATCGTTATGATGTTTTGGGAGGACATATTACTATAAAATTTAAGAGGAAATTAGAGAGAATTTAAGAGGAAATTAAAGTAAATGTAAAAGTGTTTCATATTTATAGTTTAAATTTAAAATAAAAACACTTTACCTCTATTTAAAGATTGGACTTCCACCTATAAAAAGAAAATATATTCAAAATATTTAGTATAGAGGGAGAAGCAAAATCCACTCCAAACATAAGCTAGGAAGGATGGAACAAAAATCTAGTATGGCTTTATCATTCTGGAAAAAATCACTACACATATCATTAAAATTACTACCATAATTATATTTATATAAAAAATGCAATATAATTATCATAATTATATTTAAAGAAAAAATATAGTATAATAATTATATTTAAAGAAAAAAATGTAAATAAAATAAAGTTAATTTATTATTAAAATAATTAATGAACTCTGCATTTATCTTAATCAACCAACATAAAAAGAAAATAAATATATAAATAAATGGAATGTAATAACTTTTTATTTTTTCAAAATTTCATAATAATTAATTTTTTTTTTTTATAAAAAAATATATAATAGAAAAATAATATACATCTTTAATAAAATTGTAAAATTATTATATATCTATTAAAATTCATTTTTCCAAATATTACATGATGTTTTTATTATAATACATAATCTATAAATCTTTTTTTTTTAAATTAATTTTTAAATTTAAAATTTACATTTAACATAAAATTATGTTAAACCAAAGTAATCTAACACAAAACAAACAAACAATGGCTACATTACCCTATAATATTATTGCTACATTATTGATATTAATCCTTAATGAGAAAAAACCATCGACTATATTACCTGTACTAATATTGCTACAATATTGTGATTAATTCCTAATCTGAGAAGAAACATATACATAGTATTACGATTGCTATATTACCATATGGCAGTACTTCTACGTTATTGTTATTAAACCTTACATGGAATGAATATTGCAATTGCCTCATGGTAGAATACCAGTTGACCGTGGACGATTGCATTCGTTCATTTTGTTTTCAATTTTTTTTTACCGTTCTAAGTTTTCCTTTAATTAATTTTGGTGGTTTTTTTAAATGAAAATGAATTAAAAATAAAAAATAAAAAATCATGCTATGCACTTGTCTTTCATTGAATATTGTCTTCAATTTAATGTTTAAAATGAATCTATTTTTGTCATAAGAAACATATTAAAAAACAAAGGTCGCATGGCAGATTTCTAAATAGAGATGATAGCTAATACTCTATAATTATTAATGATGATGATTATTGTGAAACATGAACAATATGTTAACTAGGGGCTAGTTTCATAGTCTTAAAAGAAATCAATTTGTAAATATTTTAAATGAAAAAAATTAACACCAATAACTATAATGTCAAAAAGATTGGAATTCAAAGAATTTGACCTATCACAAGGAATGGAGGAAGAAGTGTTGCTCCATGACACTTACTTTAATGTGGATGTTGTATAGTTTTGAGATTAACCTAACTTTCCTTCTTATTAAGTTAAGCTAGTCAAATGCAAATTGCATTTTAAAAATATTCAATTTTTCTTTTTGAAAATAAACATTTCAAATTTAATAATATAGATTTTTATATAATATTTATTATATTACATAATAAATATAATCTAAATAATATATTAGATAATAAATATAATAATAAATAATATATTAGATAATAAATATAATACAAATATAATAATAAATACATAGTACAACTTTTTATATTTAGATGTGGTGATTAGTGAAATTCATTGATTATGTAATTAATTCTACATATTAAAAGACGTGAAGGGAGCAATAACACTTCAATTCTATCAACCAATTAGAAATGAGAAACAAAAATATTTTTATTATATCCAAATATATATATTTATTTTCCTATGTCAAACATTACATTGCATACACAAATTTATGGTAAAAAACAAATTAATGCCACATCAAAAGCAAACTCATTGCTATAGTCCCATGGCAGGGACTAATAACACAAATAAATGTTAAGGTGTTGCGGATGGAGAGTGAAGAAGATCATTGTTTATCTTTGATTGACCATTGGGTTTGATTTGATATTTTAAATCAACCTATTTTGTGCTAAGGAACATAGTAAAAATATAACAAAAATAAATGTTGTGTTAGGAAAGGAGGGTGGAAAGGATTAGTGTTTAATTCTCTAGTGCACAAGGAACAAGTTGTGAATGCATTTCATTTAATGGGAATGTATCTCCTCTTGTATATTTTCCCATTTCTAGGTTTTAATGTGGTGAATTTCAAGTTTTTGGGTTTGGTTTTATTTATTTAAATTTTTGGTTTTGGAATAAAGGGGGTGTCATTTCCACCCGTCCCGGAAAAACTCTTAATTGCTCCTCCAATTATTTTTCCCCAATGGCTGGCATCCGGGTCGAGTGCTTCTTATTTTTCTATGCATTGGTGTTTATTTTTTTTTTTAAGTTTAGCTATTTTGAAATTTAGCTCTCTTTTATATTATTGAGTTGATTTTAAAAGCATGTGTTATCTATTAAAAAAATTGTTAAATTAGATGTTTATTAGTCCGCATTCATTTTCCTAAGTATGAATATATTCTTTTTGGTTTGTGTAAAACTACTAAGTTTATGGACAACAACCAATCCATTCTCTTCCTATTTATAAGTAATGATTTCTTTTGTTTGAGTGATTATGGAGATTAATAGCTTAAAACTCATCCTTGTATTTTCATAGAATCCAAACCTCAAGTGAGACATTGAAATCTAAATCTTGACTCAGATTTGATATGTTTTTAACTCTCAAACACTTAGTCGAGTGATGGTTTACCAGAGATTTTAGTTCTTGAAATCTTGCTCAATAGTTGGTTTACTAGAAATCTCAAGTCTTAAACTTTCGGTTGAGAGTTTGTTTTGATTGAGAGTTGGTGTTCACTTCAACTCTCTATCTAGATGTTGTGAAATATTTTAACAAAAGTTTGAATTCATCAAATTTACATCCATACTTGTAAAAAATTGTGACATGTGTTCATGGGATTACCCTTTAAGCATTTTCATGGTCTGTATTTGTTACTATGTGGGGAATTCTATCTCCAAACTAGTTATTGTATTTTATATGTCTAGTTTGGGATTATAACTCTCTACGCATCAACTAAACAACATTATCCTTCAATATACAATCAATGAACCCCACAATGAGGAACATGACTTAGGGTTGTTTTTCATCGACCGCGCACCTATGCAACATTTAGAGTGGCGACGATTGGAGGGGGGAGCTAAGGTCCCTCCTACAATGGGGCATGACTTAGGGTTGTTTTTCATCGACCGCGCACCTATGCAACATTCAGAGTGGCGACGATTGGAGGGGGGAGCTAAGGTCCCTCCTACAACGGGGCACTGACTGGCAACAATCGTCATCCAACGAATCACAATATTTTAGGGTTCGAGAAAGAATAATTGTAGCTTCAAATGAAGGAACAAAAGTAGAAGGAAACAAATTAGTGACGAGTATCAAGGTAGAAACCACATGTTAGATTTAGGGAGGTAAAGGTAAGCATGGATATGGAAGATACATACCCAAGATGGATGCAGTTCCAAAATATGAGATCAGATCTACCAAAATCAGGAAAAATATTCAATTTATGCAAAATCACGCAGTTATAGGAAAGTTCATGGACATATAGCCCTCAGAAAAGGCATTAGATTAGTGGATTCAAACATGTTGGAAGCCTAAGAGGAGATTGAACTCAAGTTGGGCTCAAAGGGATTTTTTTATAGTAATTTTTACCAGTATCAAGGACAAAGATTGTGTGTTCGAAAATGGGCCTTTCTTCTTTAATTTGCTTGGTCTTTACCTGTGTCTCCAGTCCAAAAGTATCGAAAAGGAATATTTCACGATTACACTAGTTTGGATAAGGATTTACTCACTGCCACAAGAATTCTGGGAAAAAGAAATTATTGAAGGGATTGGCAATGCCCTTGGCACCTTTGTCAAAACCTATTTGGTAACAAAGAAGGTTCTATATACCTCATATGATAGAATATGTTCCTACATAAATGTGTCCACTACGCTCTCATAATCCATTTGTGTACACTATCAAGATGTAGAATGGATTCATACCCTAGACTACAAGAGCATATTTTTTCACTACATAAAGTGACATGAGAATGGTCATCTATTCATATATTTACCTCTTAACTAACCAAATCTTTTAGTGAAGAAAAACCCAGCAAGAGATGCAGATGGTTTTGAAATGGTTTAAAAAAGAAAGTGCAACACTAGAAGGAAGCCTATTCATCCTTCTCAACCAAAGATCCCCACCAACAAAAAAATTGAGACCCTACAGCCTACTCAAGAGGACTCACAACAAGGTCAAATCTCAACAACAAACCCTCAAAGTACTCAACTGAAGGAACCTCAAAGCATGGAGGAGAATCAGGAAGAACATACAAAGCGCTAAAAAATCATAAAGCATGCAAATGAGGAGATCAAAGATCCATACATAGAAATGCGATAGGAAGGAGAAAACAAAGGTGACTCAGAAGATAGAGAAGAAATGGAGTTGAGATACCTTGATATTCAAACCCTAGAGACAACATAGAGGAAACAAGACCCTAACTCCATTCCGGAACAATAAATACATATGGAACATTGGATTCTTTGAAAGCTTCACATAGCCATGATCATCAAAATATATAACGGTCGAATTCAACACCTAATCAAACAGTCCAGAAACCAACTTATGGAGCCACATTGCTTCCGTACAAGCATCACAAACTGTAATATACTCTTCTTCTGCAATATTGAGTGAAACATAATTATGTTTCCTTCTAGTCCTCGACATCGTGGAAAAGATCAAATTGAAACATATCCAAGTAGCACTTATTTTGTCATCTTCACTCCCTACCCAATCTGAATCAATAAATCCATGCAAATGTATATCATAACTCAAACGTTCCACAAGGAAAATATCCAGTTGAGTATTTTCCAAATACATTAACGAGCCAAACAATTGTCGATACCGATATGGGCCTACTGGATTAGAGTCTCTCAACTTCTTCATATCTGTCATCATGGGAGTTTTCCATGGATTAGAAATCCATCATCCTAGACTTGTGAGTAACCGTTCTGATACACTTTCTCTGTCATAGGAAGTTTTCACCATGCTTCTATTGCATATGAGATACTTTGCATCAAGTTGCTTGAATCCATACAAGGTCTTCTTCTATCTTTATACATAGGTCTCTTTCTGGTATACCTCAAAACCTTGAGATTGCTCTACATAAGCTTCTTCCTCAATTTCTCTATTGGGAAGAACGATCTTTTACATCCAACTAATGTTAACTTCAATCCATGGATACTACAAGAGTTATAATAGATCATATAGAGGTATATCTCATTTACTGGAATAATTTGTCGTCATAGTCTTTTCCCTCCTTCTGGAAGAACCTTTAATTCTAAATCTCGCAACGCTTCCATTCATAAGTATTTTTCACAATTTCTTACATACATTGTTCTTCATCATAATTTACATTCTTTCCACTTGAATTCTTCTAGTGGGTTCAAGCCATGCTAGTAGTATTATGATTCTCGATATAATAATTGGTTGTTCTGGATTTTATTTCTTTCTTGGAATCCTCACGTTCGTTCTCATGTTCTTCATTAACGTTGGGGTTCATGGAGTATTTTATAGATTCCATGCCCTTTCTTCTTCAATATTCCAACTTCTTCCTTTCATCATAGGAACATCGATGTAGATGGAAAACTAAGGATACTTAAGGATTCTTTTCGAAGAAGACTTCTTATAGAGTCAAAATCAACACATGTTGCTTATCATGGTTGCTACTTTTAATGGGGAACATGGAAATATACTTTATAATATTCATGTATTCTTCAATGGATGATATCATTTAGGATTAACTCCCTCCTAATAATGGATTCATGCATGAATGCATGCTCTTCTTTTGTAATTCTGCAATCATCTCCCTCTATATAAGAGATTCCATGCTTCCCTATGCATCCTTATTTCCTTATTCTAATGTCCTCTTGATTACTAACTTATTTCTGGTTTGACTCCTTCTGTGTCTCTTCAAGTTTTATTCTTATTTTTTCCTATCTAGCAGCTTGTTACTTATATAATAGATTCCTATGGGTCTCTTCAAGTTTCATTCTTATTTTTTCCTATCTAGCAGTTTGTTACTTAACTTTCTTTGAGGGTTCCTTTTCTTCGGAAATTAATGCTTCGTGTGTTTCCTTCATTTTATTTAACTCAGGAAAGTGGTTCTTGTAGTGATCATATTTTCTATAGTTGAAGCATTGTATTTTTGACATATCCTTTTCTTGATTTAGTTTCTTCCTTAAGCCAAACTTCCTCTTATTCTTGAAATTCTTGAAATTTGTTGTGAAGGCTTGATCATCACATTTCTTTTGGAATTTCTATTTTTCACTAATCCTTGATTATTCTTGTGCACATCAAGTCCAAAGCTCTTCAAATGTGGGATACTCCTTTCTTGTGTCTTGGGAAGGCCATTGAGTACTATATTTACTAGTTCCTTTTCTGAAATGATTTCTTCAATAGCTTGTAGTTGATCTCTTAACTGAGATATTCTTACAAAGTATGATGTGATTGTGTCAGGATTATTCATTTTCATGTCATAGAGCTCATTCTTCAGACTCGTTACTTGTCCAATGTTTATAACTGAAAATAGGTTAGTTAGGGCATCATACATCTTCTTAGACGAGTCAATATGAGATATGTAGGGTATCCAGTGGTCTTTTACAAAATCCACTATGATACTCATAGCATTGATTTCATTGTCCTTGAACTTCTCCATAACTGCAATGTTCTAAGGTTCCTTCTCTTTTCCTACTTCAAAATGTGGTTCTGTGATATTTCCTTTCACGATATCCAACACTTTATTCTTAGCAAGGATGAGGTTAATCCTTGTTTTCCATGCTCTGAAGAAGACCCTTCTAACTTGCTTTTTGACTTCATAGAGTAAGTCATGACTGCTTTGAATTGATCAACCTTTGACTTTGACCAAAAAATAAAACTCTATGCCTTGGCTTGCTGAGAGTACCAAGGGGTGCGCTAGGATAGGGAGAACTAGGTTATCTAGGAATTATGTCAATATCTTCACTTAAGGTGCCTCAACAAGAGGGTTAAGGTTTTAATGTTGCAACAAAACTTTGACTGCAACTGCAATTGAGAAAATCCTACCAATCTATCTTCCAGTGGTTATACTGTCTGAAGATAGTGTGGGCCCATAACCTCTTAGAAAAATATGTGTTATCGTTTCACCATAGACAATATAACAATATTTCCACCCAACCATAGGCACAAAGGCCACCCTCAAGCACCTTAACCTTGAAAAACATAATAATTATGGAATCAATCTAATATCCAACCAAGGTAGCACACCTTTCTTCAAGGCTAGTGCACCAAGAAAGAATAACCAAATACCAAGCAGAAAGTTCAAACCATAACCTAGATACCAAGTCACCATTGTTGCAACTACAACTTTCCTCTAGTCATGCACACTTCTTTTCCTTATGCAGTTGTGAGTGAGTGAGAAACAAATGAGCTCTAGTGGCGTTTATTTATACTACTCTATCTCACTTGACTAGGTCAACTTCTCTTTCTGGAAGCTAATAACTCAATTTTAAATATTCTCTTGAGTCAACGTGTCTCCTAGGGTTATTATCCAACATTTTAGGGTTTATATTGCTTCCCAAAATATTCTAGTCTCGTCAAAGGTTACATGTGAAGGTTAATACCTCTCGCAACTACCATAATATCAACACTTTTCATGTAGGGAGACAACAACACCATAATGATCAATATGATGAACCAATCAACTGAGAGCCCCAAGAGGATGAGTTAGAAGATGATCAAACACAAGAATAATAAGAGAAAGAGGAGATATTTGAATCACCACATCCAAATATGCCATCAAGGTATGTTCATAAACATCATACGAGAGTTAGATTCTTAGTAACAAAGAAACATGGGTGAAAACTAGAAGAAAGTTTATAGGAACATCTATCTCTACAAACTTTGCACTATTATCCATGATCAACCTAAAAAAAAATCACAAGCAAGTAAGTATGACCATTGGATCAAGGATATTAATGAAGAAATAGATGAAATACAAAATAATGAGACATGGGATCTTGTGCCAAGGCCCAAGGACCAAAATGTAATTGGAATGAAATGGGTGTTCAAAAATAATTCGAATGAAAATGGAAAAATAGTCATAAATAAGTCCAGACTTGTGTGTAAGAGATATGCTCAAGTAGAAAGAGTGGACTTTGAAGAAACATTTGCTCCTACTGCAATAATTGAAGCAATCGAGATTTTTCTGTATGTTTCTTGTCATATAAAATTCAAAGTCTACCAAATGGATGTTAAGTCATCATTTTTGAATGGTGATTTAGAGGAATAAGTCGATGTGGAGTAGCCAGATGGTTTTCAACTATCTAACAACAAATATTAATTCTTCAAATTAAAGATAGCTCTATATGGATTAAAACAGGCCCCCAGAGCTTGGTACTACAGATTAAACATGTATTTGCACTGGCTAGGTTTCAAAAAGGGGACTGCGGACTACAACCTATACATCAAGCCTGAAGGAAATAATTTTCTAATTATTATAGTATATGTTAACGACACAATTTTTGGCAGCAACACTGAACTAATGAGTCAAAGGTTTGCAATTGTTATGCGGAAAGAGTTTGAGATGTCATTGCTAGGAGATCTTTCATTCTTTCTTGTTTTACAAATGCATCAATTAGAAAGAGGAATTTTCATTTCTCAAAGTAAATACTTCAAAGAAATTTTTAAAATGTTTGGCATGAAATAGTGTGCACTAGTGAGCGCTCCTATGATTACAGGTTGCAAACTGAGGAAGGAGTATGATTCTCCAGAGGTGTATCAAACTATGTTTAGGTCTATGATATGAAGCTTACTTTATATCTTTAAGGCACAATATCATGCTAGGAGTTGGTTTAGTAGGTAGATTTCAATCAAATTCCAAACAAATGCATGTGCATGCAATAAAGAGGATATTTAGGTATTTGCAAGGCATCGTTGATTATGTCTTTTCATATCCAAAGGAAACATATCTTACTCTCAGAGCTTATATAGATGCAGATTGGGAAGGAAGTGTTGATGGTAGAAAAAGAACCAGTGGAGGTGCATTCTTTCTTGGAAACTGCTTAATTTCATGGCTCAGCAAGAAACAAACCTCCATTTTCCTTTGTATAACTAAATCAAATTACATAGAAACACCATCATGATGTACTCGGGTGCTATGGATAAAGAACAATCTCAACGATAATTATTTACCTTGTGATCAACATGTTTCTATTATGTGTGACAACACAAGTGTAATTAGCATATCTAAAAATCTTGTCCTACACTCTAGTACCAAATACATTAGCATCAAGTATCATTTTCTCAGATCATAGGTTCATGATCAGGTCATCAAATTAGAGTATGTTCCCTCAAAAGAGCAGATTCCAGACATATTTACCAAGCCATTACCTAGAGAATCTTTTGAGTATCTCAGATAGAGGTTGGGAGTGATCTCTTCTTCCCTCCTTCAGTAAAGGAAACATTATATAATTGAAATTTACCCCTTCCTAGATGCATTGTTTGAATCACCGTGATGTTTATCTACATTATATTCTAAGTGAGAGAAACACAACAAAAGGAACTATGTAGAAGAAAATGAAGTATGAAGCTAGGGGGAGCACTTTCATAAAGTGAGATAAGGTAGCATAGTCAAAGGGGGAGCATTCCCTATTTTCAAAATATGTACACAGTAAAGATGAGTGTTCCTTTTGGTAATTGGTGTCAAAGGGGGAGAATGATAATAAAACCATGTAATTTCAGTAGTACAGTGACAAGGGGAGCATCTTAGAAACATAGTACAAAAGCATTTTTGAAAAGAGAGTAGTCTGGTATTTTTCTTTTTCTTTTACTAGGTTGTCATCAATGAAAATGAGGGATATTATTGAGAAAGTGTTTTCAATGATGTCAAAGTGGATGCAGGTATGAACATGTTGAACTATAAGAAGAAACTCAACTACAGGAATTTGGGATTTTGATAATAACTGTTGAACAATAGATAGAAACTCAACTACAGGAATTCGGGATTTTGGTAACAACTGTTGAACTACAAGAAGAATGTAACAATCCTAAGTAATTAATTAATTGTCATGATTTAATAATTGTTTAATGTATATTAGTTAATTAATTAATTAATTAATTAATTTTCCTAGTTTAATAATTGTTTAATGTATATTAGTTAATTAATTAATTGTCATGATTTAATAATTGTTTAATGTATATTAGTTAATTAATTAATTATTTATTTTCATGATTAAATATTTGGTTAATGAATTTAGTTTAATAAATTTTAATTTATTAAATGGAAACTTAACGTATCGAATGAGGGAACCATTAAAGAGAAAGGGGATAAGGTGGTTGGCATTGAATGGAGGTATAAGGTGGGTGAGTCTTAATGAAAGGGATAAGGTGGTGAATGAGAGAGGGGGGGAGGAGGATAAGAGGAGGAAAACATTCGAGAGAGGAATTTTGAATTTTTGGGAGAGAGCATCATTTTGAGAGAGGAGAGGACTGTATTGTTGGTTTGGGGCTGGAGTAGCTTGCTGGAGGTTAGTTTTGTTTTTTGGCTTGAGGAACTTGTTGGAGTTTGGTGGAATGAGACAGGGGGCACCTGTTGTTGGGAGTTTTGGGCTCGGGGTCCAGGAATCCTTACGAAATCCTGGAGCTAGGGAGCTAGAGAGGCTCTGTTCCTAGATAGCTGGGAGGTTAGACAGTTTTGGGCAGAGCATCAGGCAGAGTTGGATAACAGTAGTAGCATCAGTTAGAGGTATGTATTTCATTATTAGGCTAAATATGTAGTTTATTATAATGCTTCTCATAAATTTTAATTATGTTGAATAATGAATGGTTATGAATGGTTATATGCTGAATAAGGAATTGTAAGGATGTTAGGATATCATTTCTCTAATTAAATTTATGGTTTATAAGGCTCTGTTGGAAGACTTACACATGGTATCGGAGTCCTAGTTTAAAAAACTTGGACCAGGGCCTACCCACCTACCCAATTTAGGAATGGAACTGTTCCCACCCAGAAATTTAAACACCCCTAAATAATTTGTATAGGGTAAATATATATATTAAAAGAAGCCCAGGGGCCCTGAAACACTTAATTAGATATAAATATGGGACAAGCTCTAGCTCCACCTAACCTGCAAGCCAAGCACACAATTCTTTTTTAATACAGATATAAAAAGTCTTTAAAACTATATCAGAATGTGAATAATTTCTCAAAGAGCTGTGGGAAGTGTTTGTAAACCCACCGGGACACTGAACAGGTATGTTGGCAGTGGGTAAATTCATGCATGATGCCAAGATAACTTCGTTGGGGTACTGAAAAGGCCCTCTCGCAGCGAAGCGATGTCAGGTTAAAGAAAATTCTCCGGTATAAATCTTGATTTTGGTCATAAGCATCCTTCATTCTGATTTGAAATTTCTTGGACATGATACAGATGTTAGAGTGGGTTAATTGACATCCCTGTCGAGGCTATGGATGCCTGCTGGTAGTAGTGGCCCTGTCAACAGTATTGGAGCCATTAACTTAAATATCCTGGCTTTCATTTGTGAAGTCTGTCACCAAATTTCATTCTTTTTAACGAAAGATATCTTAAGCTGGACCACATCGTGATTATTAAAGATGCTCAAATGAATTTTTAGTTGTTGTTTGATTTGAAATCATTCAAACATTTATAACTTGAACTTGTCAGTGATACAGAGATAACTGCTTCTCCCAGCAAGTCGCCATTGTTGGCAACCCAACATATTTTTAACTTTTTAAATATCAAATAATAATCTATGTAGCTTCCTAACTAGGGTCGTACATTTTTTTGTTCTTCATAAGCAATTTTTAAAACACCAAATGCATGTTTTTGGTTATTCCTAGTGTTTTTGTTTCCATGCTTCGTTCATGACTAAAAGCATGAAAATGAAGCATTAAAACTTATGACTGTATTACCGCTCTATTTAAAAGTTTATGAAAGGCAAATGGCTCAACATTTTGGTTAATAAAGTCTTTGTTCTTTGCTATGAAGTTCATTCTCTTTGTTTCCCTCCTCGAATGTCAGACATGCTTATGGATTGTTATATGAATCAACAAAGGTCATTTTAATTTAACCATCAATATATTTTTGTGTGGTTCTTGGTCATACATTCCCTTGTCGACTGAATTTGGTTATAAGTTTCCTTCTCCTAAACTTTAGAACTTAACCCACCTTGTTGCGCAATCATTTAAAATTTTTAATGCACCTAGTCGTGGCTTGTACTATGTGGGAGGTGGCAGTCCAATCATAGTGAGCCCATCATTTCGAAGCTTAGTCTTGGGTTTTGCAACACCCCTCACATTCATTTCAAACAATGCCTATCTTTTCGTTGAGAATCTTCTACTCATTTGCCATAGATTGTTGATGAGTTTCAGGTCTGGAGTATACCTCTGGTCTATTCTTAGAAACCCTCCATACGCACTATTTTTGGGTGTTTTCTTGTTAAATTCCCATGGTCGCAGTTGTTAGGATTGAACCCAACGACACTCAGACCTTGCTCTTGTGTGATGATGCAAGGGAGGATCTCGAGGGTCCCGGTTGGCTTGTTTTCCTTGAGAAATTCCAGGGCTTTAACCTTCAACCCGCTCAAGAATTCACCCTCTCATTTGATGGATGTCAAGCCAAGGTGGGGGACATTCAACTCAAAGTCACAGAGGACCTTTTAAGTCAAGAAACAGGTCTCCCTACAAGCAGGTAGAAGTGGTTCAAGAATTCCAAGGTCGAGGAGGTCCCGTGGAGTCTTTTCTTTACATCTTGAAAGATCAATGGCTTTGAAAAAGGTATGCTAGTGTCCCTATTGAAAACCTGATGGAATGGTTTTCTTACAGTGTTGAAATAGTTCATGACGTGTGAAGGTCGTTTTGGTTTTGTATTTCTATATCACCTGCGTTTGCTCATGAATTTCATAGGGTTTCCATTAAACATTCCTTATTACCTGTGGAGAAGCCTGTATAAAATGGCTAAGAGGTATAAGAAGAAACGTTTGGATTTAAGCCTTTTCCACCATGGTTTGATAAAAATTATGCTTGCACATCAATTGAAGTTACATAACGATGATTGGGATTCGTTCCTAACCCGAAATGGTTTCGCTAACTCATATGATGTAGAGGTTGACAAACCCATGATTGAGGAAACCTTAGTCTATCCCATAGTGTTCCCTTCATCTACACAGTCCTGTGTTATGGACACCCACAGTAAGCCTTTACCCGACTCAAAAGTTGTTGAGCAGACCCATGAACAAGATGCACAGCCTAACGGCTCTACCAAAAATTCAAACAGACCTGTTGGCAAGCCATCTAAGGGTGATATTGATTTAAGTTTTAAAAATAAGAGGGAAGGAAAGATGATCTCGAGGAAGATACAAAATAAATCAAACCCTCATGTGAGCTCGATCAAGACAATCGAGATCCATGAGAGCTCGGATTTCAAGATTGATAGATTTATGGACAAAGAAGACCCTC
Organism: Picea engelmannii; assembly: GCA_009831015.1. Classification (NCBI taxonomy): domain Eukaryota; kingdom Viridiplantae; phylum Streptophyta; class Pinopsida; order Pinales; family Pinaceae; genus Picea; species Picea engelmannii. The sequence goes on along the minus strand of ML814804.1, from coordinate 7,029 downwards.
CTTCCTTCCAAACATACCTCGATTAGTCTTACAATTTCGTGGATAATCTGCTGCCTTTTCTGAAGCATAGTGAAGGGTTTCCAAGTATTAAGTTTGGTGACAAATCTATAGGCCACATTGGGGACGTTCCGGTACACAACCGTGGGTATTCTCAATTGACCATCACACAGTCACAATGCAAAACATGTATGTTTTGGATTGACAAGTATTACACCGATATACCCATTTTACAGTCACAGATAAAATCCCTTACTGATTAGGTCGACCCCAGATGAAAATCGCAGGCTGAAGTCTATTGTTAAGGGACAAGGGAAACACTTAAAAACTACAGGGAACGTCATATTAAAAAATTTCAAGACTACAACAACAGTAATAAATTCTGAGATCATGTGATTTGATTTGATTTTACAGTTAAAGGTAATATTTATTTTTATCTTAAAATATTGTTATATTTTGTTTATTGAATAATTTATATTTCGTTGTTAAAATAGACTAGCTACAGAATCAACAAATTCTGTAGCCAGTCTATTCTAATTCAAAATTTGGAAATTTGTGGTTAAATGAATATCTAAATTTCTTTATTTTATCTTTTCCTTTCAGGATATCTGGGAGTCTATGGTGACCAAGTGATCCGAAGCATTTTTGGGGCTTGTTAGCCATATCTATGATCCATTTTTGTATAAACAGGAACAAACTTTTTTTTAGCTTTTAAAGATTTAGTGTGATCTGGGGTGGTTATATTCCCCCTTTATTTTTGTAATCAACAGATGATTGTATCTTATCTCATAAGATAATATAGTCACCCTTTTGAAACATTTAAAAACTCATATTTATTTTTGTAAATAAATCATCTTGGCCTGGGGTTGAAGTATGGACAATTAATTCACAGACTTGAATGGAACATAATGCATATTACAACTTTAGCTTCTTATGTATGATGTCTTAATTTAAGTTCTGTTTATCTTGACAAGATAATAGGTGTTGATAGCTTTTGTCTTCATTCTTTTTTATGAGTTGGGATAATTCATTTATAAATACTGTCCATATGTGATGTTTCAGATATTAAAAATAGTGATCATTCGTTCAATCCAAATGATAAGTTTTTTCTTCAATTTTGTTGAATGATTAAAAGAAGGTTGTTACAGTTAGATTTATCTTGCATGTAATCGCTTGCAATCACAGATATCACAACTATTATTTGCATCTCTTTGTTCTGTCATTAAAATTCAATAGTCAATATATTGTTTTGCATTTATTCCAAACAATTTCAAAGTTCACTGCAGGTTTATCTCTTGGACAGGTTGGTTGGACATTCTATAATTATACAGGCGATTGGATGCATGCCGAACAACCCATTAATAGGTTAGTTTATTTATTTTATCTTTTGTTTATCTTCTAAACTCTTACGTGAGACCTGGCTTTGACCATTCATGTATTTTTGTTTCATTGTATATTATTTTTGTTTAATCTTAGATAAATAAAGAAAAAACAAAAAATAGTTTATGTGTTTTCTTTATCTGCTTTTGTTAAAGAAACCATCTTTTCATAGATTTTCATGAGTTTAGATTAAAACTTGCACTTGTATAACATGCACATAAATTAGATAAACATATATGTTGTGTAAATATTATTTAAAATAGTTATATAGATACGCATGTACATATATACATACTAAATAGTTATTTGTTAGTTTTCTCTTTTTCTTTTATTTGTTTCTTTTAGGACTTTTAGATAGGCCAACGGAGCCATTAAAACCGTCGGAGCGAGTCATACCAAATGGCTTGGGTTATTTAGACAACCCCAGACAGAAGGATAGGCTTGTTTAAAGGAAAGATGATAACCCTATGTGGAAGAGTTAGTAATATACATATGATTTCTCATGAAACATCGAATGAATAAGAATTTGAAGTCATTAAGTTTATTGAGAACAATGCCCCTTTCCCACATTTGTTAGGAAATACTTGGATCGAGAAGGATTGGATCGGAAGGAAAGCAGAGGAGGAAGCTACAAAACAAAAAAAGAAAGAACTAAGGGATCTCATAGCTAGAAGAACAGAGCGATTAATAGAAGAACAAGAAGATAATTCGAAGCAACAGAGGGAAAGAGAAGTAGATGTCAAAGTTGAAAGATTGCAAGAAGTTTTGAAGGACTTATCCATGCAAGAAGAAAGTATGTCCACCCAGGACCTAGTAAGCAAAGAGGTATTACCCTTGAACCCTTTGAGATCACGTCAGCAATGCGAAGTCACTATGCTACGAAAAGATAATAATAAGAATGGAAAGAGGAATCTAGAGGCTCGGATCATAGGAAATAAGGCAAGAAATATTAGTAAGAAGAAATCCAAGTTAAACAAATTACAGGAAAACCCAAAGAAGACTTTGCAGGAGACAGATCTGCAGAACTTGAACCTTGTCAGAACAACAAATCCACGCAGAATGGGACTTTTCCTCAATGAAGCTATATGACCATTGGAGGTGCCCCGACCATTAGAATAACGCCCCATAACGAATATAAACACAGTTATTGATGGAAAGACTGTCATTGGACCATTGAGACTGCGCCATAATGGAAGGATGCACGCTGATGGATGCATTCTTGCCCGTTGGAGGAATATGTTATGACGATTTCTTATTTAACCCGCTGGATGATGCGTCAGTACCACTTTTTTCCACACATGATTATCCGAGCTAGCAGAGAATCGATTTCATATCACGCTATGATTTCTAGACCTCACCATCCTACCCGATTTATTTGATTACTAGTGTGAATTTTGGGCGAACATAGTGCGTTAGAAAAGTCTATGGAGGAAATTCTTGTGGATCTCATGGCTGAGAGAGTTATGTCTGTAGGATTATAGGCATCGTCGACTAGAGGATTGCAAGCATCCCCTTTGACTACACATTTTTATAGTCAGACCGCAACTGAGAAGCGAAGCAAGTACCATGAGGATCTAGCTAATGTGAAGCAGATCCCATTGGTCTTTCTAGATTACATACTACCTTTGTCTAGTACAGTTAGTTGTGACAGTATCCCACGTAAATTCGAGTATATGTTGATCACTACGTACATCTTGAAGGGGATACGCATAGTCGGACCCTAGTGAGGACAGATCCCAGCCTTGAAGAAAAGAGACTTCAACCTTAGAGATCGTAAGAACTACGCAATGCTCACATTGCATAGGTACTTGATGAAGACAACTAGGAAGAAGTTGTGCATAGTCTCCCACCCGTGGATAAATATATGGAGGAGATCACCAAAGAATGGCCAACATAGTTCCTTGTACCGGTGGAAGATGCGGAAATTTTTTACCCCGACATCATCGGAAGTCCCTTGGTCATCCAGGTTGAACATGATGGACAGGCTAGCGCAAAGAAAAAGAAGAAAAAGGAGGAAGTGCAGAAAATAGAAATTGATGAGGAGGGTAGTGCATAGAGGAGAGTAGGCCTGAATCACCCACAGGAGGCGGAGAAGATGAAGTGAACCAAGAATAAGGAGGGGAAGAAGGAGAAGAGAAAGGAAAAGGAAAAGTAACACCGCCAAAGGATCCACTTATCGAGGCCAAAACATCAAAGAAGAGGAATGTTTCTCTCCATAAACCCTCATCAAGAAAGAAGAACTGCACCAATAAACCTCGGTCAAATAATGTTCTTAGAGTGGACAATATCGATCTCAGCATCACAGCCATGGAGGATGCTTCAGAGGATATCTTGCAGAGAAATGGACCAAAGCAAGAGACGATGTATGAAAGAATCAAGAAAGAGATGAAAGAGATACAACAAGACATCCATTCGAGTTGTGCAATACCTACTGTGCCTTCTTCATACAAGATTGCAGAATTGGGGGATGAGCCCACCCAATTATGAAGGTTAGTAGATGAAACATAGGATTGAATTCAGCGAGTCCAAGAAGAAAAGGAAAAGGCTATAGAATCCTTGAAGAAAGAAAAGGAGGAGGTTTTAGAGAAACTTCAAGTTTCACAGAAGGATAAAGATGAAATTCGGGTGTTGTACGAGCAGGACAATGCGAACACGCAGAAAGAAAAATACTAGTTGCTCACAGAGAAGATTGTGGTCAAAGAGGTAGTGACTAAAGCACTTCGCTCTATGTTGGGCATGGCATAGGAGGAACCAGATTCAATTGAGATACAAGTGGGGAAGCTCGTTGAGGCTATTATAACCCGACAATTTATAGGATCAACTGGTGACTGAAATGTTATCACTCTAGTGTCTTGTTTGTCAAATGATTTTCCATTCTGCAAATAATTTGAGAAAAAGAAAAGAAAAAGAAAAACAAAAAGAAAAGAAAGAAAAAAGAATAAAAGAGGGCATAAAAGAATTTGGATAAAACCCCATGCAATAACAATGACTTGGTTCATACAGTTCAATCATGGCCAAGTCCTTTTAAATTGATGTTGATAGGAGTAGGGAATAAGCTTGGCTAAACTGTTTAATCTTAGCCGAGAAAATTAGGTTAGCTAGTGAATAAATTTGAACAAACTGCCTAATCTTGGTCAAATAACCCCAGGATAGAGAAATTTCTTAGTCCAACAGTTTAATTTGGGCTAATTGTCATAGGTAATTAGGTTAGAATATAGGGTAGTTTTCTTTATCCCAATAAAACAGGAATGATGATCAAAGTTGAACCATATCTTTGAGTTTTAAAGCCTTGATGTCTAACCCCATGGTGATGAAAACAGGGAAAATTTTGGGAAAACCCACATGATGCACTTATCCTAAGTTTCAGAGAAAATATGATTTTTGTGCTCACAGATTAAAAATAATGCACAGATGAACGGATGAGATGTTGGCGCCCAAATCTACGGCTGACAAGTTTTTCCGAACCCCCCCGACTGTTCTACCTTTAACGGTGGGGGGGGGGGGGTCTGAAATTGGAGATAACCAAAGTGCCCATCTGAACGGTTGAGGAGTCATTGCTTAGATCCACGGTCAAGATTCAATTTCAAACCCCCCTGACCATTCTTATTTTAATGGTGGGAGGGGGGTCCGGAATGTTGATTAAACATCACGCACAGATCTATGGTCCAGGAGTAGGTGCGCTGATGGACGACTCATGGTGTTTTTTGGACCCCCCCGACCAATCTGTTTTTAACGGGGGGGGGGGTTCGGAATGGATTGTTCTTATGGCGAGCCCCTCTCCTCTACGTGGCAGGAATCCATCAGTTCAGACTCCCACCGCTTACCACAGTCTGACATACCCTGTCACCCCATGACATCATCTTCCACGCTTTTCCCTAAAGATCACATCTCATTACTCTGTCAGTACTTTCCCCCTATTCACCCGTTACAAGTCCCTTCACCATAGTTACTCCCCAATCAACACTTGCCATGTCATCCAGTCGTATTTAACATTCATTGTTATTTGCCATCTCACACTCCAAAAGACCCGTTGGCAATTTATTACTGGCTAACTTATTCATTAGCTTACTGACCTATCCCCCACGCCCAACGGGTATCCGTTTGCTCAAAACTACTATTTCCCTTCATTTATTCCATTGCTTAATGTGTCATCTCACCAGAGAATATTTTTCCCGTCGCACCAGAGCACAGTTTCCCCATTTTCTCTCCGTTCCAGTCAACCGTCCAAATCCACCGTCATTCCCACTAACGATTGTTTGACTTGCAGGTATTTTCACAGCGATGGCGCCAAAATCAAAGAGGACAGAAGCGAAGTAAAATCCTTTCCTCTCGCCTCCTATTGATCTCGATAGGATCTCCCTGGCCGATAAAGATCAACTAATTGCAGACACCAGGTGTGAATTTGACTTCACGGATTTGCAGTCATGGCTTAAAGAGGTTTTCTTAGATCAGAGCGATGAAATTGGGTTGTGAGAGTCCAACCTTCCTCTGTATCCTTTCCCCTAGGTCCACCATTTCCCCGAGTTCGCCCTCAAGTGCCAGGCTCATTATCTCCTTGACTAGAGAGTCGTAGTATCTTCCTCAGGAGAAACTCTATTTTTCATCAACCAAAGTCCATAGACTAGATGAAGCAGATCCCAAGAGACAAATATGTCTCCCCTTTCAATCTCGAGGTCATCACAGATTTATACCAGAAACTATCATTTCCCTAGAAAGCCTAGATTTTTGAGCTTTTCCTTCCCCAAGTTGATCAACTCCCCAAGACAAATCCCCTATACCCTTCCTCCCTGTTCTCAATAAAGGGAAACCAAATCATTTCGTCGCTTTGTGCTCTACTGGGTTAATTTTCTGACCAATGGGTAGATGAACCCATATTGGGTTTCTTTCCATCTTCTCCACAGAAGAAAAACCCACCACGCAATTCGATTACAACACTTTCCTGGCGAACAATATTCATGAACAGTTTTCGAATTTCGCCACAGAGGGCATGTTCCGATATTCCTCAATACTGGCCTACATCACTACTACATTTGGGTCAAATTCCGATGGCGTGTTTGACGCAATTGCGACTTTCTATTGTCGAAAGACCGACAAACCTCGGACCCTCTCAAACGTCGTTTCACGTGACATTGTTTTTCCGACGGCCTAATTTTCGTCTCTCTTGCGACGTTTCAAACGTGGCAAGAGCGACGTTTCAAACGTCGCACGAGAGACGTTGCCAACGTCGCAAGAGAGACGTTGCAAACGTCGCAAGACCGACGTGTCAAACGTCGCAAGAGAGACATTGCAAACGTCGCAAGACCGACGTGTCAAACGTCGCAAGACCGACGTTTCAAACGTGGCAAGAGAGACGTTGCAAACATGGCAAGACCGACTTTCAAACGTGGCAAGAGCGACGTTTCAGACGTCGCAAGAGAGACGTTGCAGACGTCGCAAGAGAGACGTTGCAAACGTCGCAAGACCGATGTGTCAAACGTCGCAAGAGAGACATTGCAAACGTCGCAAGACCGACGTTGCAAACATATTAGTGACACTCCAAAATGTCGCAATAGCGACCTTCTTGTAGGTATTTAAAAAAAAAATACAATATCAGTACTAAGAGGGACGGGTACATTAACCTTTGCTAAGATACTAGCCATATCAATATTTAAA
>ML814803.1:203391-219328 GCA_009831015.1 Picea engelmannii | reverse complement strand
TAAATACTTTGGATCCAAAGTGCCTACACAATGCAAATGATATTTCTCATATCAAAAGTACATAAATAGCATCTATAAACAATGTATATATTATATGCATCTACATTTAGATCAATTTAACAAAAAAATAAATTATGGTTCTACTTTGTGTCCAAATAAGTGGATAACAATACACATAACTCATTGCAGATGCATCACGACAGTGTTTTTTTTTTACTGTGTATGTGACATGTGGAGCCTCCCTGTATTGTTCAATGTAAATTTGCCATGCACTCAAAAATAACATGGCATGTAGATGATAGTTGGAACTCTTTTTTCAAACTTATTCCATATGGCATTTCTCTGAAGCCAAAAAGAAGATTGCATGCAAGAGAATTGCATATTGCATAGTCAAGTCGAAATGGAGTGGAATATGCATTTTCTAGTATTAATGTATGTTGACCATGTCTATACCTATTTACATAGTACAAAATTCAATAATTTAAACTATGTGTGTGTGTGTGTGTTTAAATAATCTTGTATACAAAATTTTCATATAGACTTATGAATCTATACTTACAAATTTGTTTTTGTTTTTTTTGTAAATAAGAAGGGTGTTTCCTATTACTGTGATTTTATAGTACAAGAATGCCACATGTCATCAGTCTGCAACATGTTCCAAAATTAGTAGAAACTGGAACAGGTGGCAAAATGTGATACTTTTAGACAAAATAGTTATCCGACATATGCCTTGCCATATGGAAACCAAACCAGGTGGCAGATTCATGTTCTTACATAAATTTTCTAGGCATCTAAGATAAACTACCAACTGAAAAAAGAGAACAAAACTGTAAACCTGCATCATCCCAATACATAGATCTTGGTAGATATTGTGTGAGGTATCCATAACAAAGAACCAAAAATTACACATTAGCACTTGGGGGTATGTCGCCCGAAGCTTCGGTAAAAGGGTCGTCCCTGGGCTGGAGCATGAAAGGCCTTGCATAGGTCGAGTAGCACTGAGTTGTTGGTGCATTCGAGAATGCGTCATAAAGCATGTTGATCCGTTGAGTCATGAGGGTTTCTTGGTGTATCTGGTTTGCCATCTGTCTCCTTATCTCAAAGATGAGCTCGAGCTACTCCAGGTTGAAGAAAGGTTGCAGAGCGGAGCATAATTTAGGGAGAGCAGTGAGCGGTGGAGGCACCAAGACTGGGTGGCCCTCCTCCATGGTTTTGATTTCCTCCTTCATAGTACCCATGACCTCCAATGTCTTGACCATATCCACCTCTGTCCCAATTTGGCTGTCGGTGTCTTGAATTGATGTAATTGAATCCAAATGGAGGAATTCCCCTGGGAATTCCTCGTCAACTATTTAGGTGGCCCCCTCCTTGGAATCCTGGGTGCTTGTTCTCTCTGTGTTATGGTTGGGGAACTGCAAATCATCCATAACTATGAAGAGGATAGATTCTGGAGGAACCTGGATGGGTTCCTCTAGAATCTCCTCCTCGACATATGCCATTGGCAGGGTTCTTGGATTCTCTAAGAGTTGAGTCTGAGTTATGGACAAGGTGTGTTCCAGCTATGGCACTCATCTCTGTTGGGCTCTTAAACTATACCAGGCTAGGCCGTGCCTTGACTTTCCCCTCTCCCTTGCCATGGATAGGCCAGGAGGATTGATAATTATCTGGGTGACCGCGATAAAAATCTGTTGCTTCCAGGTCCCGTTCTGAGAGAGGAAAGGGTGGTGCAGTGCAAGAGAGAAGTAGAACCAACCCCTTATGAGTGGGAGAGATAAGACCAGGTCCTCCATGACCACTATAATCATCTCACCTCTATAATTACACCTTGGTGGCACCATAATCCTCACGTGAGGGAGTTGTCCTCCACTTCTCTGCAGGAAGTAATGGTCTCCCTTCATTCAAGACTAAGGTGAAGGGCAGAAACCTGCCATATTTATGGCTTGGGTATACGATAGGCCATGTGGCCTCTCGTTGCTACATGGCACCCGATCCGAGATACTTACAACTTTTGTTGATGCAGCTAGTATTTCAAGATCTTTGACTGATTTTCTTGTTAGTTGGGCCATAACTATCAATTATGTTGTGTGAAAGATTCTTTGTTTTGCACCTCATGTGTTGGTTATATTTTTAAGTTTTCATATTTCTTAAACATCTACATCTTATATATAAAATATTGTAACCATGATATAATTTTACTTGAGATATATTATCATAGAAGCGATAAATTGTTGATCATCGAAAAGCATGCCTTTACCTTGTCATTTTATTTCACTGTTCAGGTCCTCTATTTAGAAAATATTCATACTTGCAAAGTTGCATAGTCATATAGAAATCACGCAAAATAATCAATATGAAGAAAAATTTCGATATATTTTATGGACAACTATACAATTTACACTACATTAAAAATATGTTTCTAGTTGTTTCTATTGCACATAGATAATTTCCTCGCATGTCATTGTCTCTATTCCACTTGAATATGCAACATTCGTTGATTCGATTCCAGGTATTTCTACATTTCTTCAACTGAACGTAGAAATTTCTGAATTGCATAGCCACCTGTTGATGTAGGAAAAATTTCCTTTTGTCAATAGTATGGGTTACCCTCGATAAGAAGTCCCATTTAGACATCTCACCATTTGGAATAAGGAACCCATAACCATGTAACCATTCACCCAATAACCATTCACCCTCATAACTAGTTATGGGAACTAGGAAATAATCTGGATGGGTCTCCTAAACCAAATGGTGCATAATCTAATTAAGACCGTGCACTGGGGAGTACCCCTTACCGTTGTAGGGAATTTATGCCCCATCAACACCACCTGATCTTATCCATATGCGATGTATAAAATAGATATCCTATAGATAGTTTTCTATGTCTTGATTGTTGTCAAGATGCTTAGACTTAAAAAGATAGCTTTTGGATTGAACAATAGAAAAATCGTACTTTGACGAATACAGGTTGAATTTATTTTCAAGTCTTAAATAAATGAACGAGCTAATGAGGAATAATACTATATTACATGATGAAGTACATAACCAATCATATATTAGGTATATTTATAGATCCATTAGCAGGACAACACTTGATACAATCACACAGGGAAACAACTGAAGTTTACAAGTCGACAGATATACATATATCAACCAACATGAAAATTGATGGGAAACACAAAGGATAGTGAACACGATGACACACTGGCATGAGGGATCTAAGGGACATACAATGTTTGGTAGAACCAAAGTGTCAAGCAATCTGATCTAGACATATTGCACATGTACCATGGATGTGGGAAGTTATGATGCCAACCTATGGAAGGTCCATCGACATTATGGTGAATTGTTGGAACGAGATAAAAAATTAAATTAATATAGACCCTAAGTGCAATGTATCACTATAGGAACATCGACACATGGAGCTAGAGAGAAAGCGAGAACAAGTCGACAACAATTTTTTATTGTCTTCTCAGCTATTTATAGGACTTGCCAAGACCATAGTATTTGCATCGAACCCTCATTTGTCTATAAATAGAGCTCCCATCTCCCATGAATTAAGAAGTATTAACAACCATTCAACCATCACATCCATTTTGTTTCCATCCTAAAGTCCTCACATCCATTTATTTTGCTAAAAGGTATGTGATTTTGTAGACTTTGCAGTTGATGCAGATAGATTGTACTCTCAACATTTCATTCGCATGTCAACTGAGACTAAGGATATAAATTTCAAGAAGGGGACCCATTGTACAATTAAAGAGAAAGATACTTATCATATCCAAATAGTTGAACTGTTCTTGAAAATTGTTGTGATACGCCAAGTCTCTAATCCCACATCAGTTGTCTATGTTTCCATGGATCAACACCTTTTTTGAAGTTCTTAGCCCCATTATGGATATTTCCCACTTAGTCACTTCTATTTTTCCATGTCTTCAACGTCATGAAGTAATTTGAATGAGAGACGAGGATCATTGTGGTCCTTACCATTGGACCAATTACTAAGTTCTAGTCGTTTCTAGCTCCTCGAGTAACTGGGCCAAGTTCTAGTTGTAGAACTTGGTCAAGTCATTTATTGGATTTATGAGTTGAAGGATAAAGTACACTTATTCTTTTCTCCTGTAGAGAAAATCCAAACAAAGAGGGGTTGAGAACCAGGAAAAATGTGGACCAAACAAATTTTCCACCTCCAAAGCTACTCTGGTTATTGGAAAAGTTGTCTTAGTATGGACCCTCAACCCATAAAGATGATTTCCTCTTACTCAAGCAATGTGTAGTCAAATCTATGTGGATAAATTAACCATTGTGGATTAGATGTGAAAACTATCCTCTGTTTTTTATTCACATGTCAGTGGACACTGAGAGTGGAACTGTTGGAAAGTAAACAAAGCTTACAGTTCAAGAGAAATATGCTTAGCGAAGATAGATAGTTGCTTGGACTATGCTTCAAAGGTCCCATGAAGATTCATCTTTCTAAGAGATCATTGGTTGTCCATCTCACGATATATCAACGCTTTTGCTGAAACAAGTTGCTCCATTATGGGAAATGTTTTCTTTATTGTTTCTAGTTTTCAATTTTTTCCTAGTTACCAAGCATGTTAAACAAGAGATGATGATGATGGTCCTCCTAGATGTTGGAGAAATTAGTCAGTGCTAGTCGTTTGGAGCTGTTGCAGTAACTAAGGCAAGTTGAAGTTGTAGATCCTGGTCTAGTCATAACTTGGATTTCTGGTTGTAGGAAGAAGCATGCCTATCCTTTTCCTCCTAACAAAAAACATAAGGAAATACAGTTGGAGAGTGTGCACAAATGTCAACCAAATAAATATGCCACCTCTAGATCAACTTCACCCATTGCAAAAAGTGTCTCGATCTGCAACGAAAACCCAAACATATGATTTTCACTTACTCAAGGAATGTGTCATAGATGGAATATGAAATTTGGATTCTATACATTGCCATACACTATGATTCTATACATTGCCATACACCATGAATATATATTACTACATCTACATAATTTACTAAAACAATTTGTTTATTTTTTTTATTTTTATCGGCATACATCCTCTTCAAAGACTGTTAATGAATTTATTCTACTGTATTTCTTCCAACTATTTTCTTTCATGCATTTATTCCATTTCATTTTGATGTTGAAGCACAGCAAGAAATGAAATGAATAAGAAAATAAACTTCTATGTCAAAATGGCATGAAATATACAATACAAACAAACAACGAATGAAAACCAAAGCAACACTACACAAATAAAATTAGAAATATGTACCTTGTCAATTCTTTCTCCATGTGTCTTTTTTTGCTTTATTTTATTTTTATTAATGATTGGTGATACTTTCGATTTATTTCAAATCAAACAATGCAAATAGAAATGTAATATGATGATACTAAAGTGTAAACACAATGGGAATTGTCCATGTTTTATTTTATATACGATCAAAATATGTTATGGGGCACTTGCTTCTTATGTTCAACACAATTTATTGAACAAACACAAAAACATGACGTTTCTAAATATGTAACAAGTATATGACAACATGCTTTGCTTCAGCACAAAGGAAATTAAAAAATTGTGAATGTGTAAAAAAAATATGGTCATATGTGAGTATGTATTATGATGCGAATGCAATTCAATAGCCTAATGTTCACTATGACTTATATGCATTTCAAATTGAAAGTAGAAAACAAATTATATCATGATCACTCAAATGTGTATTTAATATTAAAAAAATTGACAGATCATTCTTCGCAATTGACCAAACATGATCAATTAACATTCTTTGTACATGTTTTCCTTGGTCCAATAAGAAATGTAAATTATGGTTGTACATGTAACTTTGCATTTTTTGTGTTTTTTCGTTGCACTAACACATGCCAATATTGAAGTCTCCTAGAACCATTATGATTTTGTTGCATTGTAAATTACACAATTCTTTCTCTATTGCATTTACTATGCTGGTCAGAATTGCATATGGAGCTACATAGATATTAATTATGGAAATATCTAATATTTTGACTACTACTCTTATTACAATCACCTCTACATTTGCTTATTCAAAATGAATATATTCCAATATGGGTAGATGTTTTTTGACTAGTATCATCATGTCACATTTATTGCAACTCGAGAGGCAATGGAAACATTGAAACTATTCATTTTTCATTGGCAGTGTCATATATGTTTCTTGAATGTCACTGATATGCACATGCAAACTACACATGCTTAGTGAAAAAATTGAAATGCATGATTCCAATTGCATAGACCGTGAATCATATTCTAGAGTCTAGTTTGCACCGTTGCATAAACATTGCATCTTAGAAATGCTTTTTCGTTTAACATTGAATTTATCCATAGTCAAAGGACTTAGAATATATAAAGAGTATGTTCTCCTTACACGCAGAAATGTTGTATAAATCAATCCATGCCTTCACACCCCAACAGAATCAAAGAAAACATTTTCCAGGGTTAGCCCTCGTGATCTGTGTATTGTACGTGCACATGCAAGTTGAACTAGGAATTTTTTACAGATTTTCAAATGATCTATCATTGCTTTTGTCGATGTTGGTTTCACTACTTGCAATATTGGTATCCAGTGAGGAGAAATGTCCCTGCTATATAAAGAATTTAATCTCATGGCCTGTTGATGTCCAATATGCGGATCATAAAACATTATACATAAAACATTAGCCTTATCTGTTTTGGTGTATGGTTTGACTATTCCATATGCACCATTCACTAAACCATCATGTGAATTGTAGTTACATGCATATATTTCAATGAGCATATCTAATTTCATAACAAGTTGCAAAGGAAAAAATTTTGTATGTTCATGGCATCGCACAACACCAAGGTCATCTTCCTCTTTATCAATTGCATTGATTAAAAGTTCATTGTTGGGTATAAGCAATAACATAGACCTATTCTTAAATGAAACATCCTTGTTTTTATAAAACAAATAAGGGAATGCTAGGTGATTTGGAGCAAGTTGGATGCAATTTGTGTTTATATAGTGTAGATCGTCTATTTTTTTACTATTTGTTTGCATCCTATTTAGAACAACAATAAAATTTCCATTTGTTTTCCTCATCGTAGTGTTAAATTCATAGCTCTTCATGCTATCTGTTCAAAACTTATATGCTATGCTTTGCATGTTCATCATAAGGTGCTCAAATATCAATGAATCATGTATGGACTATGCTTGATAAATATCACCACAAAATACCATAACTATGTTTCCAAAGTACTTTGTTTGTACATGTTTTATGCTTCTTAACCTCCTATCAATCGAAAATAGGAATCGACTTCCAAATAGAGAAGCTTCATCAATGAGGAAAAGTTGTAGTTCCTGATAAAACTTTGACAATGTGTATACCATTTCTCTTCTAAGTGGAATGAACTGGGACTTGTTGAAAGGAATTAGAAATGAAAAATGTATTGTTGTTCCACTAGCATTTAACGATTCCCATTTCACTATTTTTTGGTAGCTAAATCTCTTTACAATGTCATCATCACGTGCATTACAATAGAAAAGGGTTGGAAAGTTCATCTCTTCTATGTATCTTTCCATGGATATTCCAAGTGGACGCTACCCTTTAGTAGGTGCAAGTTCAATGATCTTGTCCTCCAAATCATGGATTCATTACGAGTTTATGAATCCATGCCCCAACGTTTCACTAGGTCTCTCACTATCTGATTCTATTTCCATATCACTCTCACACTAACAATTTGTCTCTTATATGCATTTTTTGATATCTTGTTCGAGAACATCAATCCATTATTTGTTTATAGTGATGTTCCTAGTGTTATATAAATCTCTGGAATACAATTATTTTAATCCTTTCATCACAATGTTTACACATAATGTTCTCGTTTGATACACATTTTTGTCCAGTAATCGTCTTTTCAATGCAATTGCAATTTCCATTGTTTCATCCATGAATTGTGGCAATGATTTTTGGACAATATCCATATGAATAGGCATGTTGATGATGGAAATTGTCAATTCCATCTTCCATCATTTGTAGCACCATTGTCTAATTTGTGCAAATGAAATTTTAAGTGAGACAAGTCTCTCCTCAAGTTTTGATAGTGTACTTGCAATGGACAATGGCATGTTGTGTCTTATTTGTTCTGGTGTTGCAAACCATGGTAGCTTCCCATTTTCAATTTATCTTTTGTAGATAATACATATCTTCTCACAAGAGAATGTTTTTTCATATGCACTCAAGCTAAGATATTATTTCTTCAATTTGTTTTTCAAGCATGTAATGTTCTATGAAAAATGCAAATGTTCATAAATTTCGCATTCATTTCTAGGTGTTTCTTGGATGTATTTCACATAGAGTCAATGTTCTTGTTTCTTTTTTACATCGATATGCTCAACACATGAGCATCCAATTTTTCTTTTATGTCCAGGTTTTGCTCTGGATTGTATTTGTTTTAATTTTTCATATGCCACACTTGCTATTTTACTTCGATGCCTTATTGCATCGGTTGAAACTTCATATTTTGCATGTGAATCCATTTTCACCCTTTGATCGGTAGAAAAACCTATAATTTCATTTGTTTTTTTCATGTGTTTTCTTTTTTAGTCTATGGTAACTAAGTCTCTCAATTGTAGGTTTTTTTTCTTTATGACAACCCATTCCACCAACTACATTTCTACTTGCTAATGTAATTTTATCGTCACATTGTGCATTGTGTTCATCTTGGTGTCTTCCTAGCACATGTTCAATAACCAATACATTGTCCTGCACACTTTTTCTCAATGCCAACATTGTATCTCTATGATTCATGTTTACATGTGTATTCACTACTCCCACTATGCATTGGTGACAATGTTCACCACATTTTTCATTGTACTTATCCCTCAACAATGTCTCATAGTGAACATAAAATCTTTTTGTTTCAGTTGACAACACATCAACTGTTTTATCATGGTTCGAGTGAGTGGAATACAAGTTCACAATATTGTTTTAATGGAGGGACCAAAATTGGATTTTTACATTGAAAATGAATGATGTCCATTGCAGATAGAATGGCCCACCCTATATATTTCCTTTTTCATATGGCATTTCCATATTTACAAGATAATTCTACCAATTTGCAATAGTTGTTGTATTTCCTACAAGACGAGGTCTCAGATATTCATGCAACCAATGCAATGCATTATGGTCACCACCTTTCATTGCATTGCAAAAGGATTGCACAATGTAAAGTATCAAGGATTTTTCATCGAACCCTGTGGATAACAAATAGAAAAGTGCTTCAAACAAACTATCACCACAACTAGACACAACAAAAATATCTCTGCTCAATCCATAAGAATGCATCCTATCCATATTACATTTCCAATAGTATTATAGGTTTTTGCACATCGAAGAAAAACAAGTATGATATTGTTCAAGATTTCATCTAGCTAGTTTCCTATATAGCAATGGTTCATAGTGTCTGCTAATGGAATTTGCATCATGAAACAAGATGCAATATGGATTTGCAATTGCATTTTTGTTAAAATGCAAATACTTTTTTTGCTCGTTAGTGACCAAACTGTAATTGATATATTTAACCATTTTTCTAACCATCATATGAAAAATGTGTCTCCCCATACCCCTCTCTCATTGTCATTTATATTTGAATATGCAAACATAGGCATTCTGGACAAATATATGCCAATGTTGGTAATCCCACACAATTCGTACAAGAAATCAGATTCTAGTGTTGAACAGTTAGTTGTAAATTGATGTTGTTGAAGAGTTGGATGTCATTGATGTCAACAAGAAATGGTTGTCATTCATGCCAACAGATTTGATGGGTGTATTTGGAGAAGTCTCCAAAGTGGTCCCCTTATGGCGTAGCTCTAAGCATGGCCCTCATGGGAAGATGCTTTAAAGAAGTCTACAAGAAATCCATAGGTGTGGTCATGAAGCCCAAAGTTTTTTGAGGAATAAGGACATGAAGGAAAATGTAAATTCATGTAACACACACATATATGGATAGTCCTCGTCATTTTGTTTCCAATGGTAGGTGGAATGTCACATAGTTCCTCACAATTAAGGAGTTATGAGGTCATGAAGTTGGAAGCCCCAAATATGGGTTTAGAAGCCTCTAATTGGTTGCAAGTCAATAATGAAAGGGTAAAGTGGTTGTAACAAGAAATTTCAAGAAGCGCTTATGTTAAGGAAAGAGGTTACTTAGAAAAAGTATATATACACCTCAACAAGTCACTCATAAGTACATTCACACAAAACTTCTATTGAATATATTCTATGTAAGTAATTGATTGTTGTCTAAGGTAACCAAGGAGATATGAGGTGAATTTCAGAGGGAAGATGAAGTAAATAAGGGAAAAATTCCAAGGGAGGATGAAGTCTTGTGATGATGTGTTCTAAGGTATGTTATTTAAAGGTCATCTTACCTATTTTTTCTATATAATGTTTTTTTAAGAATGATTCAGATAGTGAAAATTGGAGGAGGTTAAGAAGACATGTCAAAGTACCTTTGGTAAAAATTTTAGCTTCTGAGTCATTATACTTTTGTAGATACACTCTATGGAAGATAGGGTTTTTTACTAGTCCTAAAACTTGTCTCAAACAGTTGTTTCGGTTAAAATAGTCATAACTCCTTCATAAATGATCCAAATTTTGTGAGACCAATTGAAATGGAAATATAATAGTCCTTAGTATATTTTGTGCAAGTTTTAGAATCATATATCAAATATTAAGCGCACAACATGTTGTACAAGTTACCTCTCCAGAATAGGCTAGAATTCAACAAGATATGCCATTTGCACTATAACTTATGTTTTGAGAAGTTTCAAAGCCTAAAATTTTGAGGAGCTAGAAGAAATATATTAGAGTATCTATGGTAAATATTTCAGACCTTAAATCATTATAGGTATGGAGTTATTATTGTTTCAAGTTAGGGTTTTTGACTAATCCAAAACTAGTACCGCGAGACTGAGGTAAAGTTTAATGAAGATGTTATTCTCTTATTGCTGAAGTTGAGGATCTATGGGATCTAAGGTATGCTTTACATGTTTTATTGAGGGTTATGTTTATGGTACATTCTTGAGTCATGTCTTGATGATGATGGTACATGATATGGTACACCTTTGTGATGATATGATACATTGGTAGAAGTATATATTGGATATATTGGTACCTAGTTTGGTATATGTCATGGTGATGTTATCGCATGCTTGAGGCATATTGTTGAGACATTGGCACATCTTGGATACATGGTACATGGTTGATGTATATGGTATGGTACATGTTGATGTACATGGTATGGTACAAGTTGTGGTACATGTTTGATTTACACAGTTGATGATTAATGTGCATGGTTGATGTACATAGTATGGTATGGGTTGATGTACATGGTTTGATACAGGTTGATGTACATGTTTGATGTACATGGTTGATGTACATGTTATGGTACAGGTTGATGTACATGATATAATACATGTTTTGGTACATGGTATGGTGTTGGTTTTGGTATCCATGTGAGTGGATCTGGTTATAGTTGGCCAATGAAGGTATATCTGTGATAGTGAAAGTGAGGGGTTGGTTGATACGATAATGACATGTTGGTTTATGTATTGGTGAAAGTGGTAGTTGCAAATTGATCAGTGGTAGTGGTAATGAGTCTACATTTATATTACAGAGCAGTGGGAAGGAAAGGGGTTTGTATCCTCCTTCTGATTGGTGTCAGAGAACTTAGGGAGTTGGTGCTTCCTTCAGGTTGGTGCCTATAAATCAGGGGTTTGGTTCCTCCTTCTAGTTAGTGCTAGAGAATTTGGAAGTTGGTGCTTTATATGAATGTATTCTTTATATTTATAAGAAAGCATTATGTGGTTTTCTACCATTTGGGTTTCCACATAAATTCTAGTGTATTGTGGATATGGTTATTTGATGTGATGATACTTATGGTTATATTCTCATGATATATTGAATGAAATCATAAATGATATACTACAGATAAATTTGAAGTTTATATATTGTGATTTAAAGTGGTAAATAGTGTTCATATTGATTCACCCCCCCTTCTCAGTATTCCAACAATTGGTATTAGAGTAGGTCCTTCAATAAAATAGTCTAGCCACTAGAAGGTATATCATGGAGAGAACCAATATGTACAAGAATGGAATACCACACTTTGATGGATAGACCTATGCATTATGGAGTAGAAGGATAAAAACATAAATACAAGCATAGGGATTTGATATTTGAAAATTAGTAGTAGACAAATACAAAGAGCCTGTCACTCCCCCAACAGATAAGGACAGAAATAAACTTAATCAAAACAATTTAAGGGATAAAAATGTTATCCTGAATGGTCTGTTTGATTCAGTATATGTTTATGAAGGAAATGCCAATGTTAAGGAAGCCAAGCGTTAGACTTACATAGGTCAATTTGAATAGTTGAAAATGAAGGAAGATGAATAGATTGCATCTTACATTTTATGGGTTGTTGAAACAGTGAATGCAATTAAAGGATTGAAAGAAGAAGTTAATGAATCTATGATTGTTCAAAATGTACTAAGATCTCTTCCAATGAGATTTGATCCTAATATTTCAACACTAGAAGAAATAGAAGATCTATGTACAATAAGCATGGATGAGATACATGGAATATTTGCAACTTATGAAATGAGAACAAAAGAGGAAAATCCATCCAAGAAAGAATCAATCTTCAAAGAATCCAAGAAGACAAAGAAGAAGAAAAAGCATGAGTCAAAGCCAAATTTCAGTTGTAGCAATGATTCATATGAGAATGAAGAAATATTCAACTTCGTAAAGAATTCGAATAGAGGAACCGACAAGTAAAAATGTATGCTTCCATTAAAATGATTTAATTTTTGAAAAAATTGGTCATTTTGAAAATAAGCATCTTTATGCTAAGAATTTGGATAATGATGGAGAAGAATATCCCAAGAAAGAAAAGAAATATCAAAAGGGAAAAAGGAAAGTCTTCAAGAAAAATCTCTACTCAATAGAAGATAGTTCTCATCTGATGAAGGTGATGAAAGCAATAGTGAATCAGAGAGAGTACTCTTTATGGCTACAAAATATAAGAAAATAACTCCTGAAAGCGAAGAATAAGGTGAAGTGGATCTTGAGGCAAAATTAAGCAGTGCTTTAAATAAGCTGAAGAAAGAAAGAAATAAAAACAAATCATTCAAAGAAGAAATCATATCCTTGAAAACCCAACTTGAAGAAGGAAAGAGAAAGGAACAAGTAATTCATATCTAGATGATAAAGAAATAAAATGAATGTGAGAAACTTGAAAAGGAAATCGTGACATTGGGAGTTGAAGTCAACAAGATCAACAAGAAATTGAAAATTTCTTAACTGTTAGAAAGCATTCTCAACATTCAAAGGCCATATAGTGACAAATCCGGACTAGGATAAAAGAATGTTCATTTTGTGGAAGGTTCAAGCTCTATAGCAAAATAAACATAATAAAAGAGTTATGTAGAAGTTTTCAAAGGAAGGAATCATGGTCAACAAGAATAAAAGAGGAATGAATACAAAATACCTTCTACATTCAGGAAACAAAGAAGCTTCAATCATTTTGAAGGAAACAACCAAAGAGAATATCATGATTAACCAAGGAAGGAATTCAGAAGGACTACACCACACGGAAAATCATTCACTCCCAGGTATGTGAGTTTCTTTTATGGTCATTATTTTACTTGTACTGACTTTGTGTTGGCAAATGTTTACCAAGTAGCGTATGCTTGTCATTGATGGCAAGTACAACAGTGGAGATGGCAGGATAAGAAGGATAATATCCCTTGGGGATTTGGACGTGAAATCTCAGGAGGAACATCGTTGAGGAAAACATGTGCAGCAAAGCTCAAGATACAAGAGTTTGCAGAGGAGAAAGAAGACAGAGATCCACAGCCGTTGGATCCCATCCAAAATTCTCGACAGATCTGAGCCGTAAAATAGAGATTAGATGTGGATCGTTGATCTCAGCTCCATCTCAGAGTTTTGTGGATCGCGACTTGAAGAGTTGAGATGATTCATCTCCAGATCCATGAGATGTGAGATCACGATTTAATCAAGGACTGTTGGATCAAGAGGACATGTGGCGAAAGATCGTCATCTCGTTGACTGAAAAGTCAAAGGAATCACAAGATGCGAGATTGCGAGAAGATCAGGACCTTCGGATCACCAAGAACGTGGACCGTTGATCTGAGCTCCATCTCGGAGCCTCGCCTATCGCGACTTGGAGTGACGAGAACCTCCATCACAGGAATCGCGAGATGTGATATTGCGAGAAGATCAGGATCGTCGAATCACCAAGAACGTGGACTGTTGATCTGAGCTCCATCCCGGAGCCTCGTTTATCGCAACTTGGAGTGACGAGAACCTCCATCACAGGAATCCCGAGATGTGAGATTGCGAGAAGATCAGGACTGTTGGATCACCAAGAACGTGGACCGTTGATCTGAGCTCCATCTCGGAGCCTCGCTTATCGCGACTTGGAGTGACGAGAACCTCCATCACAAGAATCGCGAGATGCGAGATTGCGAGAAGATCAGGACCGTCAGATCACCAAGAACGTGGACCGTTGATCTGAGCTCCATATTGGAGCCTCGCCTATCGCGACTTGGAGTGATGAAAATCTCCATCTTAACATCAACGAGATGCGAGATCACGAAATGATCCTGACCGTCAATACATCAAAAGATGTGGACCGTTGATCTAAGAGTCTCGCCTATCGCGACTTGGAGTGACGAAAATATCCATCTTAGGATCAGCGAGATGCAAGATCATGAAATGATCCTGACCGTCAATACATCAAAAGATGTGGACCGTTGATCTAAGAGTCTCGCCTATTGTGACTTGGAGTGACAAAAATCTCCAATGAAGGAACAACGAGATGCGAGATCACGATGAGATCAGGATCGTTGATTCATCAAGATCATGAACCGTTGATCAGGGTCGATGAAGATCAAGAGTTCGACTGTCTCAGAGAAGACGAAGAGTCTTAAACTGCCAGAGAGACTGAGGAATCTTAGTATAACATACAGTGATGCTGGACATGCGGGGTGAACGACCAGAGAAGCTGGAGAATCATGATGATGATCAGACAGAGCACTCGAGAGGTGGAGGATAACGGTGTGGAGTCAGCATGCAGAGGCATTGCAAACACTGCATGCACAAGGTGCATAGAAGCTATAAATACATGGTACAGAGAAGAGATGGGGGTTGTTGTTGTTGTTGTTCGATTGGTGGTATTTGTTGATGTGGAAAGTGATTCATGCGTGAAGAAGGAAGATTGTGCAGCAGTTGAATTGATATGAAGAGGAACTGTGTAGTGAATGGACATGGCACACAGAGGATAAATTGTAGAAGAAAAGACAGCGGAAGTGAGATGTGCAGAAAGGCAGTGTGGCAGAAAGAGCAATGAGATACAACAGAACAATGATGAGTCGGGTAAGCCATTGTTGAACATTATATCACTGTAGTAAGTTTCAAATTCAAAGAGTTATATTTCAGGGTGGTTGGGAGGTGCTAGGGAGGACTGTTGTCCTTAGAGGTTCAAGTGGGTGCTTGAACACAGGGAGTTGGTGCTTCCTTCTAGTTGGTGCTAGAGAATCCAGGGAGTCGGTGCTTCCTTCTAGTTGGTGCTAGAGAAAAATAGAGAGTTGGTGCTCTCAGCAAGTTGCAACTTGCTAAACATAGGTTGTAGCCTCATTATGAGTTGGTGCTCATATGTATGATAATGTAAAGAATGTAATGATTACTTATCATATAAAGAACAAGAGGTTTTTACCCTGTATGGGTTTCCTTGGAAAATATCTGTCTCTGTGTTTCTCATATATGTGACTGATGTTGAATGTGCTTGTGTTTATTTCTCTGCATTATTGTGATCATCATTCAATTGTTTCTGCAAAGAGTTTTAAAAGAAGC
>ML814803.1:186925-203291 GCA_009831015.1 Picea engelmannii | reverse complement strand
TGTTGTCAACTGAAACAAAAAGATTTTATGTTCACTATGAGACATTGTTGAGGGATAAGTACAATGAAAAATGTGGTGAACATTGTCACCAATGCATAGTGGGAGTAGTGAATACACATGTAAACATGAATCATAGAGATACAATGTTGGCATTGAGAAAAAGTGTGCAGGACAATGTATTGGTTATTGAACATGTGCTAGGAAGACACCAAGATGAACACAATGCACAATGTGACGATAAAATTACATTAGCAAGTAGAAATGTAGTTGGTGGAATGGGTTGTCATAAAGAAAAAAAACCTACAATTGAGAGACTTAGTTACCATAGACTAAAAAAGAAAACACATGAAAAAAACAAATGAAATTATAGGTTTTTCTACCGATCAAAGGGTGAAAATGGATTCACATGCAAAATATGAAGTTTCAACCGATGCAATAAGGCATCGAAGTAAAATAGCAAGTGTGGCATATGAAAAATTAAAACAAATACAATCCAGAGCAAAACCTGGACATAAAAGAAAAATTGGATGCTCATGTGTTGAGCATATCGATGTAAAAAAGAAACAAGAACATTGACTCTATGTGAAATACATCCAAGAAACACCTAGAAATGAATGCGAAATTTATGAACATTTGCATTTTTCATAGAACATTACATGCTTGAAAAACAAATTGAAGAAATAATATCTTAGCTTGAGTGCATATGAAAAAACATTCTCTTGTGAGAAGATATGTATTATCTACAAAAGATAAATTGAAAATGGGAAGCTACCATGGTTTGCAACACCAGAACAAATAAGACACAACATGCCATTGTCCATTGCAAGTACACTATCAAAACTTGAGGAGAGACTTGTCTCACTTAAAATTTCATTTGCACAAATTAGACAATGGTGCTACAAATGATGGAAGATGGAATTGACAATTTCCATCATCAACATGCCTATTCATATGGATATTGTCCAAAAATCATTGCCACAATTCATGGATGAAACAATGGAAATTGCAATTGCATTGAAAAGACGATTACTGGACAAAAATGTGTATCAAACGAGAACATTATGTGTAAACATTGTGATGAAAGGATTAAAATAATTGTATTCCAGAGATTTATATAACACTAGGAACATCACTATAAACAAATAATGGATTGATGTTCTCGAACAAGATATCAAAAAATGCATATAAGAGACAAATTGTTAGTGTGAGAGTGATATGGAAATAGAATCAGATAGTGAGAGACCTAGTGAAACGTTGGGGCATGGATTCATAAACTCGTAATGAATCCATGATTTGGAGGACAAGATCATTGAACTTGCACCTACTAAAGGGTAGCGTCCACTTGGAATATCCATGGAAAGATACATAGAAGAGATGAACTTTCCAACCCTTTTCTATTGTAATGCACGTGATGATGACATTGTAAAGAGATTTAGCTACCAAAAAATAGTGAAATGGGAATCGTTAAATGCTAGTGGAACAACAATACATTTTTCATTTCTAATTCCTTTCAACAAGTCCCAGTTCATTCCACTTAGAAGAGAAATGGTATACACATTGTCAAAGTTTTATCAGGAACTACAACTTTTCCTCATTGATGAAGCTTCTCTATTTGGAAGTCGATTCCTATTTTCGATTGATAGGAGGTTAAGAAGCATAAAACATGTACAAACAAAGTACTTTGGAAACATAGTTATGGTATTTTGTGGTGATATTTATCAAGCATAGTCCATACATGATTCATTGATATTTGAGCACCTTATGATGAACATGCAAAGCATAGCATATAAGTTTTGAACAGATAGCATGAAGAGCTATGAATTTAACACTACGATGAGGAAAACAAATGGAAATTTTATTGTTGTTCTAAATAGGATGCAAACAAATAGTAAAAAAATAGACGATCTACACTATATAAACACAAATTGCATCCAACTTGCTCCAAATCACCTAGCATTCCCTTATTTGTTTTATAAAAACAAGGATGTTTCATTTAAGAATAGGTCTATGTTATTGCTTATACCCAACAATGAACTTTTAATCAATGCAATTGATAAAGAGGAAGATGACCTTGGTGTTGTGCGATGCCATGAACATACAAAATTTTTTCCTTTGCAACTTGTTATGAAATTAGATATGCTCATTGAAATATATGCATGTAACTACAATTCACATGATGGTTTAGTGAATGGTGCATATGGAATAGTCAAACCATACACCAAAACAGATAAGGCTAATGTTTTATGTATAATGTTTTATGATCCGCATATTGGACATCAACAGGCCATGAGATTAAATTCTTTATATAGCAGGGACATTTCTCCTCACTGGATACCAATATTGCAAGTAGTGAAACCAACATCGACAAAAGCAATGATAGATCATTTGAAAATCTGTAAAAAATTCCTAGTTCAACTTGCATGTGCACGTACAATACACAGATCACGAGGGCTAACCCTGGAAAATGTTTTCTTTGATTCTGTTGGGGTGTGAAGGCATGGATTGATTTATACAACATTTCTGCGTGTAAGGAGAACATACTCTTTATATATTCTAAGTCCTTTGACTATGGATAAATTCAATGTTAAACGAAAAAGCATTTCTAAGATGCAATGTTTATGCAACGGTGCAAACTAGACTCTAGAATATGATTCACGGTCTATGCAATTGGAATCATGCATTTCAATTTTTTCACTAAGCATGTGTAGTTTGCATGTGCATATCAGTGACATTCAAGAAACATATATGACACTGCCAATGAAAAATGAATAGTTTCAATGTTTCCATTGCCTCTCGAGTTGCAATAAATGTGACATGATGATACTAGTCAAAAAACATCTACCCATATTGGAATATATTCATTTTGAATAAGCAAATGTAGAGGTGATTGTAATAAGAGTAGTAGTCAAAATATTAGATATTTCCATAATTAATATCTATGTAGCTCCATATGCAATTCTGACCAGCATAGTAAATGCAATAGAGAAAGAATTGTGTAATTTACAATGCAACAAAATCATAATGGTTCTAGGAGACTTCAATATTGGCATGTGTTAGTGCAACGAAAAAACACAAAAAATGCAAAGTTACATGTACAACCATAATTTACATTTCTTATTGGACCAAGGAAAACATGTACAAAGAATGTTAATTGATCATGTTTGGTCAATTGCGAAGAATGATCTGTCAATTTTTTTAATATTAAATACACATTTGAGTGATCATGATATAATTTGTTTTCTACTTTCAATTTGAAATGCATATAAGTCATAGTGAACATTAGGCTATTGAATTGCATTCGCATCATAATACATACTCACATATGACCATATTTTTTTTACACATTCACAATTTTTTAATTTCCTTTGTGCTGAAGCAAAGCATGTTGTCATATACTTGTTACATATTTAGAAACGTCATGTTTTTGTGTTTGTTCAATAAATTGTGTTGAACATAAGAAGCAAGTGCCCCATAACATATTTTGATCGTATATAAAATAAAACATGGACAATTCCCATTGTGTTTACACTTTAGTATCATCATATTACATTTCTATTTGCATTGTTTGATTTGAAATAAATCGAAAGTATCACCAATCATTAATAAAAATAAAATAAAGCAAAAAAAGACACATGGAGAAAGAATTGACAAGGTACATATTTCTAATTTTATTTGTGTAGTGTTGCTTTGGTTTTCATTCGTTGTTTGTTTGTATTGTATATTTCATGCCATTTTGACATAGAAGTTTATTTTCTTATTCATTTCATTTCTTGCTGTGCTTCAACATCAAAATGAAATGGAATAAATGCATGAAAGAAAATAGTTGGAAGAAATACAGTAGAATAAATTCATTAACAGTCTTTGAAGAGGATGTATGCCGATAAAAATAAAAAAAATAAACAAATTGTTTTAGTAAATTATGTAGATGTAGTAATATATATTCATGGTGTATGGCAATGTATAGAATCATAGTGTATGGCAATGTATAGAATCCAAATTTCATATTCCATCTATGACACATTCCTTGAGTAAGTGAAAATCATATGTTTGGGTTTTCGTTGCAGATCGAGACACTTTTTGCAATGGGTGAAGTTGATCTAGAGGTGGCATATTTATTTGGTTGACATTTGTGCACACTCTCCAACTGTATTTCCTTATGTTTTTTGTTAGGAGGAAAAGGATAGGCATGCTTCTTCCTACAACCAGAAATCCAAGTTATGACTAGACCAGGATCTACAACTTCAACTTGCCTTAGTTACTGCAACAGCTCCAAACGACTAGCACTGACTAATTTCTCCAACATCTAGGAGGACCATCATCATCATCTCTTGTTTAACATGCTTGGTAACTAGGAAAAAATTGAAAACTAGAAACAATAAAGAAAACATTTCCCATAATGGAGCAACTTGTTTCAGCAAAAGCGTTGATATATCGTGAGATGGACAACCAATGATCTCTTAGAAAGATGAATCTTCATGGGACCTTTGAAGCATAGTCCAAGCAACTATCTATCTTCGCTAAGCATATTTCTCTTGAACTGTAAGCTTTGTTTACTTTCCAACAGTTCCACTCTCAGTGTCCACTGACATGTGAATAAAAAACAGAGGATAGTTTTCACATCTAATCCACAATGGTTAATTTATCCACATAGATTTGACTACACATTGCTTGAGTAAGAGGAAATCATCTTTATGGGTTGAGGGTCCATACTAAGACAACTTTTCCAATAACCAGAGTAGCTTTGGAGGTGGAAAATTTGTTTGGTCCACATTTTTCCTGGTTCTCAACCCCTCTTTGTTTGGATTTTCTCTACAGGAGAAAAGAATAAGTGTACTTTATCCTTCAACTCATAAATCCAATAAATGACTTGACCAAGTTCTACAACTAGAACTTGGCCCAGTTACTCGAGGAGCTAGAAACGACTAGAACTTAGTAATTGGTCCAATGGTAAGGACCACAATGATCCTCGTCTCTCATTCAAATTACTTCATGACGTTGAAGACATGGAAAAATAGAAGTGACTAAGTGGGAAATATCCATAATGGGGCTAAGAACTTCAAAAAAGGTGTTGATCCATGGAAACATAGACAACTGATGTGGGATTAGAGACTTGGCGTATCACAACAATTTTCAAGAACAGTTCAACTATTTGGATATGATAAGTATCTTTCTCTTTAATTGTACAATGGGTCCCCTTCTTGAAATTTATATCCTTAGTCTCAGTTGACATGCGAATGAAATGTTGAGAGTACAATCTATCTGCATCAACTGCAAAGTCTACAAAATCACATACCTTTTAGCAAAATAAATGGATGTGAGGACTTTAGGATGGAAACAAAATGGATGTGATGGTTGAATGGTTGTTAATACTTCTTAATTCATGGGAGATGGGAGCTCTATTTATAGACAAATGAGGGTTCGATGCAAATACTATGGTCTTGGCAAGTCCTATAAATAGCTGAGAAGACAATAAAAAATTGTTGTCGACTTGTTCTCGCTTTCTCTCTAGCTCCATGTGTCGATGTTCCTATAGTGATACATTGCACTTAGGGTCTATATTAATTTAATTTTTTATCTCGTTCCAACAATTCACCATAATGTCGATGGACCTTCCATAGGTTGGCATCATAACTTCCCACATCCATGGTACATGTGCAATATGTCTAGATCAGATTGCTTGACACTTTGGTTCTACCAAACATTGTATGTCCCTTAGATCCCTCATGCCAGTGTGTCATCGTGTTCACTATCCTTTGTGTTTCCCATCAATTTTCATGTTGGTTGATATATGTATATCTGTCGACTTGTAAACTTCAGTTGTTTCCCTGTGTGATTGTATCAAGTGTTGTCCTGCTAATGGATCTATAAATATACCTAATATATGATTGGTTATGTACTTCATCATGTAATATAGTATTATTCCTCATTAGCTCGTTCATTTATTTAAGACTTGAAAATAAATTCAACCTGTATTCGTCAAAGTACGATTTTTCTATTGTTCAATCCAAAAGCTATCTTTTTAAGTCTAAGCATCTTGACAACAATCAAGACATAGAAAACTATCTATAGGATATCTATTTTATACATCGCATATGGATAAGATCAGGTGGTGTTGATGGGGCATAAATTCCCTACAACGGTAAGGGGTACTCCCCAGTGCACGGTCTTAATTAGATTATGCACCATTTGGTTTAGGAGACCCATCCAGATTATTTCCTAGTTCCCATAACTAGTTATGAGGGTGAATGGTTATTGGGTGAATGGTTACATGGTTATGGGTTCCTTATTCCAAATGGTGAGATGTCTAAATGGGACTTCTTATCGAGGGTAACCCATACTATTGACAAAAGGAAATTTTTCCTACATCAACAGGTGGCTATGCAATTCAGAAATTTCTACGTTCAGTTGAAGAAATGTAGAAATACCTGGAATCGAATCAACGAATGTTGCATATTCAAGTGGAATAGAGACAATGACATGCGAGGAAATTATCTATGTGCAATAGAAACAACTAGAAACATATTTTTAATGTAGTGTAAATTGTATAGTTGTCCATAAAATATATCGAAATTTTTCTTCATATTGATTATTTTGCGTGATTTCTATATGACTATGCAACTTTGCAAGTATGAATATTTTCTAAATAGAGGACCTGAACAGTGAAATAAAATGACAAGGTAAAGGCATGCTTTTCGATGATCAACAATTTATCGCTTCTATGATAATATATCTCAAGTAAAATTATATCATGGTTACAATATTTTATATATAAGATGTAGATGTTTAAGAAATATGAAAACTTAAAAATATAACCAACACATGAGGTGCAAAACAAAGAATCTTTCACACAACATAATTGATAGTTATGGCCCAACTAACAAGAAAATCAGTCAAAGATCTTGAAATACTAGCTGCATCAACAAAAGTTGTAAGTATCTCGGATCGGGTGCCATGTAGCAACGAGAGGCCACATGGCCTATCGTATACCCAAGCCATAAATATGGCAGGTTTCTGCCCTTCACCTTAGTCTTGAATGAAGGGAGACCATTACTTCCTGCAGAGAAGTGGAGGACAACTCCCTCACGTGAGGATTATGGTGCCACCAAGGTGTAATTATAGAGGTGAGATGATTATAGTGGTCATGGAGGACCTGGTCTTATCTCTCCCACTCATAAGGGGTTGGTTCTACTTCTCTCTTGCACTGCACCACCCTTTCCTCTCTCAGAACGGGACCTGGAAGCAACAGATTTTTATCGCGGTCACCCAGATAATTATCAATCCTCCTGGCCTATCCATGGCAAGGGAGAGGGGAAAGTCAAGGCACGGCCTAGCCTGGTATAGTTTAAGAGCCCAACAGAGATGAGTGCCATAGCTGGAACACACCTTGTCCATAACTCAGACTCAACTCTTAGAGAATCCAAGAACCCTGCCAATGGCATATGTCGAGGAGGAGATTCTAGAGGAACCCATCCAGGTTCCTCCAGAATCTATCCTCTTCATAGTTATGGATGATTTGCAGTTCCCCAACCATAACACAGAGAGAACAAGCACCCAGGATTCCAAGGAGGGGGCCACCTAAATAGTTGACGAGGAATTCCCAGGGGAATTCCTCCATTTGGATTCAATTACATCAATTCAAGACACCGACAGCCAAATTGGGACAGAGGTGGATATGGTCAAGACATTGGAGGTCATGGGTACTATGAAGGAGGAAATCAAAACCATGGAGGAGGGCCACCCAGTCTTGGTGCCTCCACCGCTCACTGCTCTCCCTAAATTATGCTCCGCTCTGCAACCTTTCTTCAACCTGGAGTAGCTCGAGCTCATCTTTGAGATAAGGAGACAGATGGCAAACCAGATACACCAAGAAACCCTCATGACTCAACGGATCAACATGCTTTATGACGCATTCTCGAATGCACCAACAACTCAGTGCTACTCGACCTATGCAAGGCCTTTCATGCTCCAGCCCAGGGACGACCCTTTTACCGAAGCTTCGGGCGACATACCCCCAAGTGCTAATGTGTAATTTTTGGTTCTTTGTTATGGATACCTCACACAATATCTACCAAGATCTATGTATTGGGATGATGCAGGTTTACAGTTTTGTTCTCTTTTTTCAGTTGGTAGTTTATCTTAGATGCCTAGAAAATTTATGTAAGAACATGAATCTGCCACCTGGTTTGGTTTCCATATGGCAAGGCATATGTCGGATAACTATTTTGTCTAAAAGTATCACATTTTGCCACCTGTTCCAGTTTCTACTAATTTTGGAACATGTTGCAGACTGATGACATGTGGCATTCTTGTACTATAAAATCACAGTAATAGGAAACACCCTTCTTATTTACAAAAAAAACAAAAACAAATTTGTAAGTATAGATTCATAAGTCTATATGAAAATTTTGTATACAAGATTATTTAAACACACACACACACACATAGTTTAAATTATTGAATTTTGTACTATGTAAATAGGTATAGACATGGTCAACATACATTAATACTAGAAAATGCATATTCCACTCCATTTCGACTTGACTATGCAATATGCAATTCTCTTGCATGCAATCTTCTTTTTGGCTTCAGAGAAATGCCATATGGAATAAGTTTGAAAAAAGAGTTCCAACTATCATCTACATGCCATGTTATTTTTGAGTGCATGGCAAATTTACATTGAACAATACAGGGAGGCTCCACATGTCACATACACAGTAAAAAAAAAACACTGTCGTGATGCATCTGCAATGAGTTATGTGTATTGTTATCCACTTATTTGGACACAAAGTAGAACCATAATTTATTTTTTTGTTAAATTGATCTAAATGTAGATGCATATAATATATACATTGTTTATAGATGCTATTTATGTACTTTTGATATGAGAAATATCATTTGCATTGTGTAGGCACTTTGGATCCAAAGTATTTAGTGCTCATTGTTAACATTGCACTGTCCTTGTGTTGAATTTTTACAATTAAAATATTTTCACATAGTCAATTGAATTGTTTCACTAAGATTCATATACTTTAGACATTGTGCAAAAGTTTCCATCTTCAATTCGATTATTACAAATTTGGAAGAACTATACAAGCTTTTCGTAAGGTTTTTTTTTGCAGTTGTTTCTAAACATAACATATCTATTTCTAGATTGTTCTTTCCATCCGCTTCAGTCAATTGTTTTTTTCTACTATTCCAATGCATTTTAAACCCTTCAACACTTGATAAGATAGCTGCCAGACTTTATAAATAAACAATTTATATTGATATATCCCAACTCAGTAACGTTTATTCAATCACCAATAGAATAGAATTGTAAACAGATAACAACTATAATAAATTTTCATGGTCTACATTACTGTCATTCCTAGGTTTACATATACACACAATCAATTAACATGCAAGTTTTGTTTTCTTGGATATGTTCCAAATAGAGAATCCTTTGGAAGTTGTTTGAAGTATTAGAAGTTTGTCACACTGGCATGATGATGATATGAATTCCACACATATGTGTTGACAATAAACTAATCATTGTTTGTATAAAAGCCATACCTATGTGAACCATCCTCTGCGAAATACTTAATTGCGGAAGATATGGATTCCAACAATCACTTTTTCCTATTGTTCCAATGCATTTTAAAGTGATGGATAGAGGTATTGGAAATGTGGAACTGTTGCAATCCACTGTGGTCCTGTGACTTGTATAGACTCCCCATATAGGTATTGACAATAAACTAGGTGTTTCATATGCGACTGTCATACCTGTGCGAAAAGCGGAAGTATGGAAGATATTGGTTCATGTTGTGCAAAACTGAACATCTATTGGTATCCACATATGCAAGTTTAACGATTATATGGTTCATTTTCTTTGGCAATTTTTATGCATTCTGCATAGTTGTGTGTTTCATTCTTTCTGCAATTTTTTTTTCTGGCATAGTGGACATTCCCTCTATTTTCAATTCCTATTTAGATAATTGTTACCAATTCTATGGGATAATTGCACTGTAGTTATTTTTCATGTTGCCACTTGCAATTCCACACCTCAGTGGTTTTGCACATAATTTTGGTGCCGACATGTTTTGCAAGTGTGCACATGTATTGGTTCAGTGTGTCAGCGTTGGGCACACAAACATGGAAGGAATAATGAATATTTTCTCTATTTTCATTGATTGTGTGGAGTAAAGACATGCTCGTGCGATGTTATGCTTCTACACATCTGCATTTGCAATAGTTCTACACTTTGTTGTGACAAGATAGGTAATATGGAGGAAGGCCCAGTCACTTTTGGCGCATTGATTTTTCTCGAATTTAGAAAAAAAGGGCTAGTGATTTAGGGTTGGTACAAAGTAAATTCACTTGGACAATGATTTAAGACTGGTGCAAAGTAAATGCACTTGGTTTGAAAGCAATCTGATGTCTCTAATTTATTTATTTTTCGAAAATTGCGTGCACAATGATTTTATAATCTATAGTTATTGTTGATTACCTAATGTATTTAAGAATTGTGTTATAAGGTTGTAAATTGTATATAAGTACTTGTATGACTTCTTCTACTTAGTCACCATCATCCCCATGAGTCCATTAGCTATGAATTTTTTTGACAGATTTTTGTTCTTTGCACAAATATCATGTTCTTTCATTTGAACATATGAAATCTGAAAAGGGAAAAGTAAAAATCTATAAAAAGAAGAAAAAAAAATGAAAAGAACAATAAACAGGGAAACATATGACTATAAATCATCTCTTCGCCCTATGGTTCCTACCATGATTTGGCTATGTTCTCATAGGGAAACAAACCAACACTCCTCTTCACTCTTCCCTACTCTCATAATTGTTCTACCTATTCTGTATATTATTATATTTACTAGCTATCGGACTTCATATTCATATATATTTTATTTTGATAACCAAATCTTCTGTCACACGCTATGATACCAATAATCTTCATTAACCTTGTCACAAGAAGGGGGTAAGAAATTAAAGTGTTTTATAAAAATATTTTGGGATAAAAACTTAAAAAGGGGAATGATTGTTTTACTTTTATGCTAATTAAAAATTTAATTCATTAAAAGAGGGGGGAATAAGGGTAAGTTTCTACACATGCCTTTTTGAGTTTAATTAAAAAGGGAAAAAGAGGAAATCTAATATAATTAGGAAGCTAGGAAAAACAAAAACCTTAAAAGAAAGGGGAAACACTAGGAAAAAACAGTTAGTCCAACTTAGCAAGGTATCTACCATTTAAGAACTTTCTAATTTAAACTGAACTAGAAAATTAATAATGGGGAAAGTCATTAAAACCTGTAAGAGAATTTGGGGACATATAGGAGCGATTCTAGGAGTGACTCTAGGTGGGTGAGGGAAATAAGGGTAATTATTTAATTAAAGAAATTAATTTATGGAGGAATGAAGGGGATGGGTGACACTTGTACGGGGAGGATTTTTAGGAATTTATTATTAAACATTAATTTAAATGGGATTTTAGGAAGGTAAAGGAGTTCGAAACTCTATATAATGGAGGGAGGATAAGGAGCAAGGATCTCTTCTGTTTGCATAACGTTACACTGCAAAAATCTATACTTCACTGACTTAGCTTGTGGGAGTTGGGATACCCAGCTTGGTGAGGAGTGGTAGCTCGGTCTTGCAAGGCGAGCTGGGAGATAGTTGATTCTTGGTTAGTGTGTGTGGCCCCTTTGCAGTTCGGGGGGCCAAGGGGGAAGAAGAGTACCCCTAGCATTGGCTAGGAGGTACCGGTGAATTCTCGTCGGTCGGAAAGTGGCAGTTGCACGGAGTGCGCCAGGCATCAACTCAGAGCGGGCGATTAGGAAATGGTACGCTTTCTTTATTTTTGCATGGTAGATTGTAGTAGGATTTATGCTTTGGATCTGCATGTTTAATTGGGTAAGTAAATTGATTGTCTTAGTGTTCTAGTTGATGACTGAATTTTTCCATAGCCTATAGCTCGATGATTGATTCACTCTCATGGCCTTTGATTCCCAGCATCTCTTGACCACCCTGTGGTGTATTGATTTGTGAAGATTATGGTCATTTTTGCCTTTCGTCCCTAGCTCATTGGTCCTCACCTGAGCAGTCGGCCAGGAGCCTAATCTACGGTCGTCGCTTCGACGTTAATAGACCTATGGATCTCAATGCCATATTTTTCTGTGTGGATGATGAGTGAAGGACGTTCCTGTCAGCTGTCTACCTTTGTTTTTGTCCTTGGTTGATTGTTTGACTTGCACCATCTACCTCTACGTATGGATTATCTTGCGACCTTGTTGGTTTTTCTCTGTGAATTGACTGAAAAAACTGCTACGATCATTTCAATGACTTTTCCCACTGGATCCTTGTGTTTCTCTTACTGTTGTCTGCGTTGTATTGGTATTTTGGCAATGGAAAAACTATTTGATTTCCTTTCTTCATTTTTATATTGGTATCCTGGAAATGGAAAATGGTTTTATTTGTTATTCCTGTCTGTGTTGTATTGGTATTCTAGCAATGGAAAAATGAATTTATTTAGTGTCTGCATTTTTGTATTGGTATCCGGGAATAGAAAAATGTTTTTATTTGTTATTCATGTATGCGTTGTATTGGTATTTTGGCAATGGAAAAACGATTTGATTCCCTGTCTGCATTTTTATATTTGGTATTCTAGCAATGGAAAAACGAATTGATTTCATGTCTTCATTTTTGTATTGGTATCCTGGAATTGTAAAAGATTTTTATTTTTTATTCATGTCTACGTTGTATTGGTATTCTGACAAATGGAAAAGCTATTTGATTCCCTGCCTGCATTTTTATATTTGGAATCCCAGAAATGGAAAAACATTTTTTTTGTGTTATTCATGTCTGCGTTGTATTGGTATCCTGGCCATGGAAAAACAAAATCATTTCCCTGTTTGCGTTTTTATAATTGGTATCCTGGTAAGGGAAGGGCGTTTTGGTCATTCATGTATGCGTTTGCATTTGGCATCCAGGCAATGAAAAAGGGAAACCACGATTTTTCCATTTAAAACATGTCTGAGATTGTCGTTGAAGTGCCCACATTTTTGCTTTTAAAATTTTACAGAGATTGTCTTTGAATGCCCACATTTTTTCTTTTAAAAGTTGAGAAAGATTGATGTTGAAATGCCGACATTTTTTCTTTTAAAAGTTGATAGAGATTGTCGTTGAATGCCCACATTCTTGCTTTTAAAAGTTGACAGAGATTGTTGTTAAATGCCCACAATTTTTCTTTTAAAATAAGACCGAGATTGTTGTTTAACTTCCCACAATTTTTCTTTTAAAATGAGACTGAGATTGTTGTTTAAATGCCCACGATTTTGATTTTAAAATGAAACGAAGATTGTTATTTAAATGCCCATGATTTTTCTTTAAAAATGAGACCGAGATTGTTGTTTAAATGCCCACGTTTTTCCTATTAAATGTGACTGAGTTTGATGTAAATAACCACGGATTTTCCCCAAAAAAAAAAATGATTGAGTTCGTTGTTGAAGGGACACGAATTTGCTATTTAGAATGTTGACTGCATTGATTGTTGAATGACCATGAGTTGATCCTTCTGCAGTTGATATTGTCTTCTTATTATCCTTCAATTTGAGTGTACCCAACCTTCTCATTGCCAAACATTAATTTCTACAACCATGTTAGTAGTCAAATTAATTGCTATGTAACTGCCATGTTAATTGCCAGGCTAATTGCTACAACAATGTCAAAGGACAACAATTTCCTTCTTAATATTAATTTCCACAATGATGTCAATTGCTACAGCGTTGCTAATAGTCAGTAGTTCCCTTCTTAATGTCATAGACAACTAGTTATTTTTGGTACGAATATCTTAGATAGACGAGATGTGTAATTTAATTGATTACAAGTGTGATATTGTATCATTTTACATTGATGTGGCTAATGTAGTTATATATTGTCATTTGATAGTTAGATGATAATTTTGGGGATTACTTAGAATTACCCTTTTAGATGGTGACTAATGGTTAAATGAGTTTAGGAGTATTGACCAAAGTATAGATTAATCTTGCTAAATTAAATTGTAGTTAATGATTAAATCATAATGCAACATTGCTGAACTGATTTGTAATTGAGGTTATTTTGATTGAAATTAATGTTTGATTGTATTGTAGAATTGTCGATTGATTCGAAGGTGATGTTATTTAGATTGAAAGTAACGGCTATGGTGTAAAGTAGAATGGTCGATTGGATTGTATTAATTGTTAATCAGTTGATAAGTTAAAGACTAAATTATAATTTAGACTTGCTAAATTTCGATGGATACTCAATGGAAAAACAATTTGTAATTGTTGACTAGTTTAGACTTGATGAATGGGTCGGGTGGTTGACGAAGCTGTGAATTCCCTAGTAGTCATTCTCTTGTGTCTTGTCGACCTTTTGTGTGGGGTGTGGGTATAGTCTCCCTATCAGTATTCGGCTCCTAACGCGTCAGAGTTTTCTAGAGTCCTTGGTCCAGATAAGATGTGTTACGCCAAGGTTATTGATGCATCTATCACCCGGGGACGACATGATTCCTAATGAGGGGATCATGGCGCGCCCTATTTGGATATAGACGAATGATAACTTGGTCGGAGTCGGTGCCTTTTCTGTGAGTGTTGTCGAGCGTTGTAAGTTTGTTTTTGCGCATGGGTTGAACGCCTTCAGGCATTTGGTTCGTGCGCCTTGAGGTTATAGTCTTCGTTCATTAAGGTCATTGTGTTAGGAGGGGGATGTTGTCCCTTGGATTGTAGGCATGGTCCTGTTGTGTCGGGAGGGTAGTCGTTTCTCCTTGTTTTAACGTATGTATCACCCCTTTTCTTCTGTGCTAGTGAGTTGAGTCATAGTTTCCTATTGCCTGGACTACATGCTTACGTTCATCATCAATGGTGAGGTAAACTATTGTCATTGTTGCCTTCTTGCCCTAAAAATAAAAATAAAAAAATTGCACTTCTGCTTCGCTTGTAGTCGTATAGAAGGGGTCGTTACAACAGGAAAACATTTGACTATAAATCCTCTCTTCACCCCTATGGTTCCTACCATGATTTGGCTATGTTCTCATAGGGAAACAAATCAACACTCCTCTTCATTCTTCCCTCCTCTCATAATTGTTCTACCTATTCTCTATATTATTCTTTTTACTAGCTATCGAACTTCATATTCATATATATTTTATTTTGATAACCAAATCTTTTGCCATAGGCTCCTGTCACTGTCATTTTCATTTTTAATGGTTGCACAAGAAATTCCTTCCAAGTACACCACAAGAACATAATTTTCTTATAATCATGCAATAGGGGTGAATCTATGTTCAAATTTCCCCAAAGAAACTTGTCCCAAAATCATCACAAGAAAAGGGTTGCATTCATCCATCACGCATTGGGTCAATTTGAGTATCACTTGCAAATGGTTGTGATCTCCAGTCTAACTAGAACTAGATGAATTTAATAGTCTTCTAGATTGAGTAGATCTCCTTATTTGCAAAGGTTCCCCTCCATTATAACAAATTTACCAACTTAACGAGAACTCTCTAGAGTTCTCGTTTTTGTAGAGGTCACAATTTTACCCTGTTTCAAAAAGTGGTGCTACTGGTAGCACCATTTATTTTGGAGGTGGTTAAAATTGTGCCTTTTTTAAAATCGCAACCAATCACGG
Source organism: Picea engelmannii (assembly GCA_009831015.1). Taxonomy (NCBI): domain Eukaryota; kingdom Viridiplantae; phylum Streptophyta; class Pinopsida; order Pinales; family Pinaceae; genus Picea; species Picea engelmannii. Next base: position 187,637 of record ML814803.1, on the reverse strand, counting down.
CCTTGACATTGTAGACAAAACCCTAAAATTAAGCCTCACATCAAAAATAGATGCTATTAGTAGAACCACTTTTTTTTTTTTACATAAAACTACGACCTTATTAAAAATGTGGTCTTGACCACTAACACCACAACAAATAAAATACTGAAAATTGACTGTAAATATAAAAGTTTAATTAATTGATAGTTTATTTATTAATTCATTTTTTAAATAATTTACATTAAGAATTAATTAAATTGACACTCCTAAACAAATTCTTTTTTTTTTTAAGAAAAATAATTAATTTTCATTTAGAAATAAAGAAAAAAACTATTTTTATTTAAAAAATTGCAAATGGCAAATTAAAAAAAAAAAATTCAAAAAAGACATAAACAAAATCTAATGTTTTTTTTTTTTTTAAATGCCTTTAAAACACTAAATTTAAAAGACAAAAAAGTGGGAAAAAAAACACTAAATTTAAAAGACAAAAAAGTGGGAAAAAAACCCATAAAAGGACAGATAAAATGAAAAAAAAGAAAGAGTTAAAAAACAATCTAAAATAAAAAAATTTCATTAAAAAATGAAATTAAACCAAAAAACACTACAACACACATTTTTTTTTAAATAAAAATATAAATACTAAATATACACATTTAAATAAATAATATATATATATATATATATAAACAAAATAACAACAAATTTTAAAAAATAAAAAATTGAAAACAAATAA
>ML814803.1:173883-186845 GCA_009831015.1 Picea engelmannii | reverse complement strand
AAAAAAAAAAAAAAAATCTAAAATTTATAATTAAAATAAGGGGGCGATCCTTCCCCATGCACATAGATTGTTGCAAGCCCACGTGCATGGGGAGGTCAGACATTACTCCCTTGACACTCATGATATAAAAAAAAAAAACAATGTCGGTTCTGTTTCATTGACATGGACCCTCCTCCCCGTGTGTAGTTCAAGTCCACGCGTATGGAGGGGTGTCGGGCATGTAACACCCCTCTGCTTTAATAAACAACCAAAAAGAGTAAGTGAATGCATCGAAATAACTTTTGACATATATATAATTTTTATATGTATTTTTGTTTTTCTTTTTTATAATAATAATAATCTATTTTTAAGGTCACGACCAAGCCAGCACACCAAATTGGTGTATGAGACCCCTTTGTTTGTGGGACAAGGGATCCCCCTCCGCCCAACGATTTCACTGGTAAAGTCTATGAAAGTATACATACCCTACCCTCCTCTGGATTTAAACCTGTGACCTCTTAAGAGGAAACACATGTTCTTAACCGTAGATGAACTTAAACGTAACGAGCATAGATTTATTATATTTATAATTATAGATGAACTTAAACGTAACGCGCATGGAGGGGTGTCGGGCATGTAACACCCCTATGCTTTAATAAACAACCAAGAGTAAGTGAATGCATCGAAATAACTTTTGACATATATATAATTTCTATATGTATTCTTGTTTTTCTTTTTTATATCTTTATTCTATTTATAATTATAGATGAACTTAAACGTAACGCAAATGATCTACACTCTAATTAAAATCATCAGTTAACATGAACAATGTTTGCGCACATTACTACTTCAATTTATCAAGAAGTTCTAAAATTTTCCAACACTAAAATAATGAGTACAATTTAAAAGACACAATGGTGTAATAACAAAGGTGTCTATCTACACTATTCAATTATTGCTAAATTGCACATCACTCATAATAAATTAATTGATACAACAAAATACATAAAGATGAAATAAAATTCTATTACATGTGTTAGCACTAGAAGTCACCTTCAAATTGCATTGAAGGTAAGCCCAATACCCATCAGTTTATATGTCACAGGTAATTGAGTTTTAAGTGGTTGAATGGAGAAAACTCAATAATAATAGTGTAATAACTCAAAAATCTGGACTAGCATGCACCAACCATTGAGGTCTTGAATCAACTTCAGTCAGTAAATTGGAGTAAGGGTTAGTAGGAGGAAGATTTAGTGAGAAAGGTGTAGAGGTTTGTTATGAACATCAGATTTTCTAGCAGTGTAAGGAGGAAAAACTTAAACACAAGGTTCTCTTGGATTCAAATTTCAAGGAAGCTGAAAGAAATCATAACAGTACTATAATCAAACATTTATCATAATACAGTTACGACAATCCATGTGAATCAATCAAACATGAACTCTCTCAGTATCAGAGGAAAATAAGATGGAGTAAGAAAGTTGACTTAGATTAACCAAGATGTCTCAAAAATAAATACATAACTAGAGAACCAGTGGTTCTCAATCAAAATATTATAATAGTAGGGAGTCTAGCTCAACCATTCGACCCTTACAAAATATCAAAACTGCCTATATATAAGCAGAATTGTTGTAACGATCAAGAGGGTGATCGGATTGTTGCATTCAAAGTTTTTAGTCGGCGTCTTCTCTGTCAGATTGTGCAGACAATCTTCTGTTGTCAGACGCGAGCTCTTCCGTCTGGACCTTATCTGTCAGACTGCACATGCAGCTCTTTGTCAGACGCGAGCTCAAATCTGCTAATCCTTTCTGGTTTTCCATTTATGTGCTGAGACGAGATCTCAACCACCGGTCTCATTCTCAATAACTTCCTTCATCGGGATCAGGATGAGGCCTGACACCCATGAATGTTCTTAGATGGTGCCAACGACTTCTGCGAGTCAATTTTGATGCCTCGAGGATATGCAGATCTTCTTCTGTGACCAATATAGGCACATCATGTAGCGGGCTGATAACATATGTGCAGGGGTGACATGGAGCGAAATGTTTGACACAAACTTGCATAACATGATGAGTGAGCGACGATTACATGAAAATAAGTGAAGAATGTTGGAGATTTTCAGACCCCAAACATTTCATTTTTCCTGTGGAAATCATGGACATAATATCACGTGATTTATACCATAATGCTACATGAAAAAACATTCTATCAACGATGTATTGATGGTATATAACTAATTTTAGCTATTCATCTAATGAACCAAACGATGATCATATAAATCATCATTATTTACTTACATGAAGTTGCGCTTTTTGTTGGTTGACTTAATCATGACATTGGGTGACACACAGGTTATTTTCAATTTAAACATTGCAGTAAATCATTAAATAACTCGTTATTTAAACTATTGATTTACTACTTTTGGCCTATGATTATTATTACAAACATAATCTCATTTATCTTCTATTCCAATAACCTAATTAATACATACATTGTTATTATCTTGTAAATAATTAACATATATATGAGGATCTAATTATAACATAAATAGAGTGATTAAATTTTCTAGAAGATCGCTATTTTAAAGAGACATACGATGGCGTATCCAAGACAAAAGTGAGTGTGCGCTCTACACATAAGGAAATAATATTTTATTTTGTCTTTTAAAAAATATCACCAACGGTTAATAGTAATAAAAACAGGCGAAAAGAGAATAACAATAAAAAAGGGAAGAATTAAAAATAACTATCACTGGCCCTATTAATGTAGCTAGCGAGCACATTGAAAAGTGCGAATAAGGATTTAGTTATGAAAAATCCTTAACCCCAACTAACAAAATGCCAAAAAAGGTCTTGAGATCTCAAGATTAATTACAAAACTTGATGCTAAGACAGGTCATAAAGGACACGAAGATGACGTAATCTATCTGCCAATCTGGAAAAACAAAAGGAACATACGAAAAATGGTTAACTTGACTCGAAGTTACCTTTAAAGGCATTAGCGGTCACTACCTGAAAAGATTCAGTTTCCGTTTTTAGGATGTCTACTGTTGGATTAAAATTTTCAGTGGATTAGTTCATTCAGAAGAATTCAAATTTTGTTCCTTTCAGATATAATGAATACCAATCGGTAGGAAGGAAGAATAAAGATCGAGTTTTCTTGGTTCGTTGAAAGTCTAACAACTCGTAGACTAGAAATCGAAATGGTGAAGTCTCCTAGGAAAGATTATTTAAGTCTCAGAATAATCTGACAATAATGCTAGTGTAATGAGTTGCAACTCACACAAGAACAGATAAATTATAACTAGATCTATCCATTCATAATGTAAGGATGCCATCGTTCTGTTAGAATAAAAGCCCAATATTACAAGGATCGACCTGCGTTTGCATTACAAAAGAAAGGGATGGAGAAGATGATCACCCTGTAGGCCGTGTCTCAACCAACATACATTAAAATTATAATTTCGAGCTCATTATAGATACTTCTCAACAAAAAGATTAGTTAGGCACGAAATCTACACAAGGAAGATTTAGGGACTGAACAAAGTGATTAGAATTAGGGGCCACTTCGTAAACACTGTTAAAGGAACCCTTTACAGAAACAGTGTGAATCTTCATCTAACAATTTGATCCAGATGGATGTCGGTGGCCTCCCACCTATTTCAAATGGCTCGTTTTGGTAGTTTTCCAGTTTGTCAGTTTTTTTTCTAGGTTTCGGGTCCCTGAATTGCGAGGCCGTTTTGAGGCTCTAAACAATGCTTTTTAGGGCTCGCCACAGTCAAAATGACATTTGATAGATAGCAGCAAAATGTGTAGTCCTCGGATAGAACTTTCCAACAGGATATCGTGCACCTAAAACGAAGATCGTATGCAAAAGTTACGACCATGAAAAGTTGATGTACTAACTTACCCAAACGGGGCCCACATGACTTTTGGCGCTTCATCTTCTAGGGTTAGGTTTTTTGGCTGTCCAGGGTTTTTGACTTTCATGTTTATTGTAAAAAGGCCTTCAAAGCCTCATTGTAATCATCTTCTTGTGAATGAGCACAACCGTCACATCTCTTCTCTGAGATAAGTCGCCACCATTCTAGCAAGCTTGTTTCTGCTACATTTTACAGTTTCATCTTATTTCCTTATTGAATAGAAACCAATTTTACTGTATATCTCTTATTGTGTGTTAAACATATTTTGATAATAATATGTATTCATTTAGTTCTGCAAATATATTCTGAATCACAATTCTCCTAACAAAATGCCCGCAAGGGGAGCCCTTATTCCAATACCTAGGGAGATTGTGTCAATCTTAATCATACCAAACTCTTAATGGGTTGGGGTAGGTAATGACGATGCAATTACCCTTGTATTCAAAGGAGAGAGGTACTAAAATGTTATTTTGAGTTTTATAGGAACTAAGCAACACATAAAATCAAAACTTGAGCACTTTTAACTACACTGCCCCTTGGCAGTCACAAGGAGAAATGTTGAAGAAGGTTAAAATTTTTATGTCAACGTGTAAAAGCACTGTTGATGCCCTTATGCTATACATTCAGGCAGATTAAAAATACCCGGGGTAACATTGTCGTGAAAAAATAGCAGGTATAAGATCGATAAGGAATAGTTAACCAACGAAACTTGAAAGCTTCGAGAGTGGTAAACACCAGAATCCTTTTTCGCTGATTAATCGATTTGTCTCTCCTTTGAGTAGGTACGATTGGTAGTTCTAAAGATTTGGAAAATGGGATTAACTAAGGTTTGTCTAGGATCTAGTCTTAAGAGGAGAGATCCTAAGTTTGAACACATTGGGTTATAATTTTAATTAAGAGATTAAATGTGAGTCTGTTGCTTCATACCTGAAGAGCTATACGTAGAGCATTATTTATCCTTGGTGAAATTGGATTTTTCTAAATTCAACACAATTATAGTTTAAATAACATAGATCGTTGTACAGTTTAATCATACCTAAACTCATGCTATACCTTGTAATCCGATTATTGAAATTCTACCTTGTCATCATAAGAATAATATATATATATATATATATATATATATATATCTGCAGAATTCATATAATGTACCAACACAATCAAACTAGCACAATTTCTATCATTTATCCAAGCATATTTTTCTTTCATACATATACAATACACACAATATGATATCCTTATAAACAAAAACTTATTAACTATGCAGTGACCAGAAATTAACAAGCCTAATAAAATTCATACAACTACACATAAAATTTCAAACATAGAATTTCTTTCAGTACGTAAATAATTCATTTAGCTTCATATAAGCATATAATATTTAGCAGAATTTAAAATTTATCTACAACATGAAAATAACTCAACAAATTCATAAATAAAATACCTCCTTCTGATGTTAATTCCCGCTAATATGGTTGTCCTTTCCCTGCTGCCTTGCCCAATCTGATGCACTGACCAAGCTCTACCCAAACCGAGTAACCTCCCAGCCAGCTAGGAGCAGTCTGTCTGGCTCCCTAGCTCCAGGATACCAAAAGGAATCCTGGCCCTCGTGCCCAAAACCCCCAGCAACCCGGTGCCCCCTGCAATGGTTCATCAAAAACCACCAAAACCAAACTCCTCCAACCAGACAATATGCCACGGAACTATATGCCACATAAATACATGCCACAGAAAATACAGTGCTCCTCCAAAATGCTTCATTCCCCAAAAATAATCATCCTCCTATTTCCTATAGGACTCTTCCGTCATATCCACCCTTCACCGACTCTCCTCCCCTTCATTAATTTCTTTATCTCCTCCTTTATTACCTTATCCCTTTCTTTATTATCTTATCCTCTCCTTTAGTATCTTATCCTTAATTTAATGCTTCATTTCCCCCCTGCATACGTAAAGTATTTAATTAAATAAATTAAAATTCTTAAGCCCCTTTAATTCATTACACAACCTATAATGAGTCAATTGATTAATAAATAAGTAATTAATTAATATTATTAATACTAATCATTGTTTAACTAAAACCATATTAGGACAATTAATTATCTAATTAATTTTACTTAATAATCCCTATGCATCTATTTAACCAGGGTTGTTACATACACCCACCCTTCAGGAAACTTCGTCCCAAAGTTGAGGTATCTCATGGTACAAAGGAAAAGAAACATGGTTCACACATTCATAACAATTAACTGACAATATTAGTAAGTAAGTCAAGAAAACTCATACATACTAGTGTATATGTACAAGAAATGCATGTGTAGCTAGTACATGCAAGTCTCGAGCATGTACTAATAATCAATAACTATCACCCTTTAATAATTTATGTATGCATCAAATCCAATCAACAATACTAGTCTTTTATAAAAGACAATAAACCAATCAAATGTTTGCGAAATCCTTTAATTAAAATTATCCTAGTTCAACAATTTTATTTAGACAACTGTGGTTTAGTTACGTAATTATGAATATTCATATATACACATTTTCTTTTTAGAAGGGAAAACATTAAATTCCACCATCAGACAAATCTCCATACTTTCTCAACTATTTCTACTCATCCTTCCTCCCTAACTTACTTCCATTTTCATTCCTATCCTTCCTCTGTTGGACTATCTTGGAGCGTCAACTATATTGACCTAACTCCAAATAGAACCCGTAAGCAGAAGTGTCACTATCTCGACCAAGCTTCCCCGACAGGGAACTGACAGTCATCATCACACGTCTTGGGGAGAGTGAGTTAACACCGTCCTCCCATGACTTCAGGTTTTGGAGGATACACGGTGGGAAATGCCTCCACCCGTCCTAATCATAACTAGGGTCCACACCCTACAATGGAATATATAGTGGCACCGTGTTGTTGGGATTTTTGTCATCGTTTATTTGGTTTTGGGCATTCTCATCACCTGAAATCTTGCATTGGTCCACATATCATAGCAGTGCATCCAAACCAATATAATTTCACATGCAAAGATTCATACCATAATGTTTCTCAGCTAGTGGTCATGACATTCACTTTTATCATTATTATCCCTTGGCTACTTCATAGCCCATGACCTGCAAATTAGTCTATAACACAAACTCGTACATTTCTGTGCATTATCATCATGTAATTGCATACAATCATTAGTTTAATTCGGTATCCATGTACCAACAACTTAACATCAATGTTTTCAAGTTAGAAATAGATCTCATAATATCCCATAATTCCATTTCGACACCCATTCATTAAATTATCATTTACCAAATAGATTGCATCATATCCAACATCATTCTAATAGCATTTAAACCTTCATAGGATTCACATTCACAAAATATGTTGCATCATATACATCATCATCAATAACATTTAATCATTCATAAAATTTACATTCACATAGTAGATCGCATTATATCCATCATCATCAATAACATTTAATCATTCATAAAGGTTCATATGTCTTAAAAGTTTAAGTATATCATTTAATAGTTTCACTGTGAGTAGAAAATAAAAGTGTAGGCCTCAAGTAATCCTAGTTGTCTAAGTCAAAAGGTGGTGTTACATACACCCCGCCTTCGAGAAACATGTTCTTGAGGTGGTAAAAAAAAGTGAGGGATAGTCTCGTCATAGTGTCTCGACGTCTTTCCAAGTAGCAGATCCTGGACTATACTTGTCCCATTGGACCTTAACTTGGTCTACCAGACGGTTCCTGAGCTGTCGAACTCTACGATCCAATATGTGTAATGGTTCTACCATGAGAATTCCCATCTCCGATCCCTGCAATTCCTTCCAATTTAGTTTATGTGATCCATTAGCAACATAATGACGTAAAACAGATACATGAAAAACATTATGAGTTTTATGCAAGTGGGGTGGAAGTACGAGACGATAGGCAATGGGTCTAATTTTCTCTTGGATTTTGAATGGTCCTATAAATCAAGGTGACAACTTTGTCCCCTTCCCGAACCGTATGGTACTCTTATTAGACCTGATACGAATGAAAACCTGGTCTCCCACTTCATAACTTCGGTTGGTCCTGTGTGCATCCGCATAACTTTTCTACCTATCTTGTGCTTCCTTTAGTCTCTACCTAATCTGAATCACCTATTCCTCCATCTCTTGAATCAATTCTGGCCCAACTGTTACTTGGTCTTCTAGTCTATCCCAACTCAACGACGTTCTGCATGGTCTTCCATACAGAGCTTCGTAGGGTGGCATCCCAATGGAGCTATGAAAACTGTTATTGTAGGCAAACTCTACCAAAGGTAGGTACTTCTCCCACTGGTTTTGATTATCCATAACATACATCTTGAGCATGTCTTCCATGACTTGTTTTACTCTTTCAGTTTTCCCATCTGTTTCAGGATGATAAGTTGTGCTTAAGTTCAACTGAGTCCCTAATGCTGACTGCAAACTTGTCCAAAACCTAGAAGTGAATCTGGAGTCCCTATCTGAAATGATCTTCTTAGGTATCCCATGCAAACGGATAACCTCACTTACAAACACACGCACCACATCAGTGACATTGTAAGTGTCTCTAACTGGAATAAAATGAGCACTCTTGGTTAACTTATCCACTATCACAAGAATGGCATTGTGTCTATGAGATGTGAGCGGCAACCCCACAACAAATCCATAGAAATGACTTCCCACTTGGACATAGGAACATCATGCTGTTGTAGGAGGCCTATCGGGTGATGGTGGTCGGCTTTCACTTGTTGACACTCTAGGCACTTGGCGATGAAATGGACTACATCTTGCTTCATGCCTACCCAGAAGAAGAGTTTCCTCATGTCCGCCTACATCTTCTTCACACCCGGATGCGCACAATAAAGTGCTCTATGGGCTTCCTTCAGTATGATTCTTCGAATATCCCCATTTTCAGGGATGTACATCCTTCCTCGATATCTTAATAGTCTGTCTGCTTCCAAACTATATCCTTCATACTTTGGGTCTAATTGCCTCCCACTCTAAAGGTTTGAAGTAACCTTTAAATACCAACTATCTCCTTGGAGTTGTGTCAACACATGTTCCCTCAGATTGACCTTTAAAGGTACCAAGGAAAAGACACGTGGTATCCTACTCAAGGCATCTGCGATCACATTTTCCTTTCCCTTGATGTATGAAATACCAAAATCGTACTCACTCATAAACTCACTCCATCACCTTTGCCTGGCATTCAGATCTCTTTGAGTGAAGACATGTTTTAAACTTTGATGGTCCATTTTGAGCTCAAAGTTTCGCCCCACAAGATAGTGCCTCCAAAGTTTCAGAGCTAGCATTACAGCTGCCAACTCTAAATCATGAGTCACGTATATCTCTTCGTGTTTCTTCAACTTCCTTGACGCATAAGCTATCGCTCCTCCATCCTGTATTAGCATGGCCCCCAACCCTTGCTTCAAGGAATCCATGCAGACTGTGAAGTCCTTTTCCATATCCAACACTCGTAGAATTGGCGCACTAGTTAGTAACCTCTTAAGCTCGATGAATGTACTATCACATTCTTCTGTCCATTCATACCTGACCCCTTTGCGCTACAAAGTAGTGATGGGTTTCACTATTTTGGATAATCCTTCCACAAATCTCCGATAATAACCTACTAGCCCCATGAATCTTCTCACCTCATGGCCATTTTTCGGCACTGGCCACTCCATAATGGCTTTTACCTTTTCTGGGTCCACAGAGATTCCTTTGCCGGAAATGATATGACCTAAATAATGAATCTCTTTCTGGAAGAAGGAACACTTCGACAACTTCCCATACAATTTGTTCTCTCTAAGGCAGGACAACACTACTCGTAAGTGTTCCTCATAGTAGGCTGGCAGATATTTCCTTTGAAACCTCTCCTCGAAAAGTTCCCAAGATACGGTGTCCGGGGTAAGATGCAGTTGTCTTTCCAGGTTGCCCCACCAGTTCAAGGCGTTGTCTCTTAACTGAAAAATTGCTATCTTCGCCTTTGAGTTGGACGCATAGTCTCTTAAGGCAAAAAACCTTGTCATGCCTTCCAACCATGCTTCCGCGCGTTCACTGGCGCGACCCCCGACAAACTCTAGAAGTTTGATCTTCTGCAATTCTCGAGTGATGTCTTCGGGTGGAAGTCCTCCCCCTGAATCCCTTGACGCTTCTGGATTACCCATTCCAGATGGTGGATGTTCCACTTCAATCCTTGTTGGTTGTCGCCCCTTTAAAGTCTCATTTATGGCCTCCAAAGAGCACAGTATGAGAGCTAGTTCGGGCGATGGTGGTGGCAGCGCTGGTGGTGTTCTTGTTCTTGAAAAGGAGAATATGTGCATACTTTGCTTGTTGTGCTTCATTGTCACTTTCTTTTATTTGTCCTTTTTGAACTTGTTGGCGTTTTCTTGATTTCATTTCATATGTAGTGAAAATCTTGTCTTTTTACTCAAATTATTTCTCCCTTTTCACCATGCTTCTTGTTTTTCTCCTCCCCATAGGTTGTTTTTAGCTTGTTGCCTTGGGTTTTTGTATTTCTTCCTCATCATCGGTCACAACCAAGATTTGTTCCTCTTTTTCTTCCTCTTCCACTGTTTCAAAACCATTTCTAATAATAAACTGTTGCCAAGTCAAGTTCTATTTTTGTAGCTCATGTATGAAGATCATTTTAATGAAGCCACAATGATATAGACTCTTTTCTGTATTCCTACCTTTCTTTTGAACAACCTTAGCCATATTAGAAAGGATTTGCAGTAGAAAGTAAGGCATGTTGATTTCACAGTCACCTTTTAAATGTTGTAGCAACTTGATGTGATATAGGTAGATAATTTTAAATCTTCCTTCACAAGTTATAAACCTCTGGATGATATAGGCTAATTCATCCCAAGGATGAATCAACCAACTCCTAGGAATTCCCTTCTTCCAATTGACTGCTGCCACCCTAGATCTGGAAATAAAAGATGCCCATGATTTATCTTTAAAGTGCTTGGTTTTGAAATATCTTTCTCCTATTTGAGGTAATCCAGTGACCTATGCAATTATATCTTCAAATATTCTAATAGTAAGGTTTCCAATAGTAGCCCTTTCCCCATCAAATGAATGAGCAAATTCTAAGGCAACTTCCTCATAATATCCATCAAACTTCTCAAAGAAAGATATACATTGTTTTCGCTCAAGAATTTGTATACAATCCTTATGAATTTCTGATGTATCAAGCTTCTTTGGTTCATACCTAGACACCATTCTTTCAATTTTTAAGAGAAAGACCTTAAAATATTTCACTGTTTATACAAAAAGGAGGTCTATCTTTGTCAAAAGGTTCAACCCTGCATATTCTTTGACCAATTTTTTTTCAAACTTGCAGACTCTGTTTAAATTCAATTCTGTGAATGTTCTTCAATAAAAATTTTCTGTTCAAAAACAAAGAAAATCTCATATTTTTTAAATTTCTAAACTGCTCTCTGTTCTCAATCATAAAAATTTTGATGCAAGGGCATACTTGATAATTCAATTAAAAACTCTTATGCTTTTTTTTTGAAACCCAACTCAGTTTTCCTTCTTACAATCAACCTCTGCTAGAAATGAATTGCTTATGTTCTCAAAATGTACCTCAGGAAGTTGAAATTTGCACTTAGCCTTGACAATTATTTGAATTCGAACTTACCGTTCGCTATCTGACTCCTTCTTGAACACGTTCTCTTGCCTTTTCTCTCCACGCATATCCTTTCAACTTCCACATTTTATTCCACATGCGAGAATGTTGTATGTTGACAGTGAAATTGTCAACATACAATTCGTTATTTATTAGAGATTTCGGGATAGGGAGGCGTAGGAGGGAACGATTGCTAGAACGTAGGGATTCTTGGTTTGGAATGGCGCTGGCATGTTTGAAACAGATCTTAATGCATACGTTTGGAGTATGGAGGTAAAACATACATAGGAATGCGTCAACAGTTTGAATCTGGGGAGCGTCCAAGTGAGACAACAACATATAGAAAAAAGTCTAAGCCACAACGCTTTTAGGAAGAGAGAAAAAGACATTGTGAGGGAAACTTTTACAAGGGTTTTTTTTTTTTTTTAAATGCATTTGTACAACCTTTAGGTTGATCGATCATAGCTGAAGGTGCTTCTTTTATTTCATTAAACTTTATGAAATTCCACTCTTTCCTTGCAATCATCATAGGAAATGGTTTATATTTTTTTTTTAAACGTTCATTTAACTTATAACTCCATTAATTTGTTTCCTTTGAGTAACCAACCACTTGTTATGCTTAAAGAATTCTCCTTATGACCCCTTCCTCAATGTGTATGCAAACAACAATTCAATCTGTGTGTATGCAACTTATGTCTTCATAAAATAGAGCATTTATAGCTCAAAAACAATGTGTTTGAATTTGAAAACCTGATCCTTTCCTTATAACTCCCTTGGAGGTTCCTTTGAGTACCATTTTTTATGCTTTTGAGGGTATATAAAACAGGAGTGATGAAAAGATAATGTAGGGTAAGGGAAAGGTAGGATTTTTATCATTGCTTTAGCTTATGAAGAATTTTCCAATTTTTAAAGCATTAAAAAGAAAAATATATATTAACTTGTTTGTTCATTGTGTTTGCCTGATTGAAGCTGGCTAGAATGTTGTTGCAAGTCTTCAAATTTGATAAAGTTCCTCTTGTATTTCTTTTGCTTAGTATTCTCCTCAGGTCCCTCTGCTAGATTAAGTCAGGTCCCTCTGTTGGATGAAGTTGATATTCTTTTCAGGTCCCTCTACTGGATGAAGTTGATTTCTTTTTGAAATGAATGTTGTCATCTGTAGAAGGCTTGAAAGGTATTAAAAAATTTATACCTTATCCCCCTCAGCCTTATTTATTGAATTGTCCTCAAGTCTTGGAGATAAAAGTTTTGCAAAAACTTTTGAAGCTGTAAATGAAACTAGAAGGTAATAAAAAAAATGTTTTTGGAGAATTTTGATTGGCCAATTTTACTTGGTTTTCCAATGAAAATTCGAGTTTATATTGTGCCAGTTGCCTGGGTTTTCACAACTAAACTCCCTTTTTTTTTCTTTTTTTTTTTTTATTTAATTT
>ML814803.1:147431-173862 GCA_009831015.1 Picea engelmannii | reverse complement strand
ATTTTGTTTAGTTTTTTTTTAAGAAGAATGTGAAGGAGACACATGATTCTGTTTGTCCAACACTTCCATCTCATTCTGTTGAGATATCTGTTGTAGAAAGTCTTCCTTGTTTACAGGCTTATTGTAGAGCTTTAGCCTATGTCCATTGACTGTGAATGAGCTTGCCTCATCATCTATTGTTTGTAGTTTGACTGAGCCATTGTCATATACCTCTGCAATCTCATATGGACCAAGTCAATGAGTTGTAAATTTAGATTTGAAATTTTTGAATTTTGAATCAAATAACAAAGCCCAATCTCCTACTTTGAACGGTTTCTTCTTGATGTACTTATCATGCCCATGTGCCCTTTGTTGCTGAATCAGAATGTTGTGTTCAATTGTTGCATGTCTCATCTCATCCAATTGATTTAATTGCATGATCTTCTCTTTTTGTGCTTTGGAAAGATCTATTCCTAAATCAGCTGCTAGTTTAAAAGTATGAAGTTGAAATTCTATAGGTAACAAAACTTGCTTACCATAGACCAGCTGATAAGGAGTGAACCCAATACTGTTTTTCCAGGTGATTTTGTATGCCTATAATTCTTTGTAAAGCTTATCTGACCAGTATTTTTTATGTATTTGAACTGTTTTGGTCATGATTGCTTCCAAAGTTTTGTTAGTAGATTCCACCTGTCCATTTGCTTGTGGATGATAGGGTGTATATTTTCGATGCTTGATATGATATTTGTTTGCTAGTTCTTTCATCATTTTAGAAGTAAAATGTGCTCCTTCATCTATTACAATCTCTCGGGGTACTCCAAATCTGACAAATATTTCTTCAAAGAGGAAGTTGACCACTGACTGTTATGTGGCTCTCACTAATGCTTTGGCTTCCACCCACTTTGTAACATAATTAGTACATACTAAGATGTATTGCTTCCCTTTTGATGGTGGATTTATTGGACCAATGAAATCAAGAGCCCATTTTTCAAATGGCTCAATATGAACTTGTGGTTTGAGGGACATCTCATTGGTTGGAAGTGGCTTTCCCATCCTTTGGCAGCTATCACAACTTCAAACATATTTCTTGGAATCTTTGAAGATGGATGGCCAATAATACCCCAAATTGAGTATTTTGCATGTTGTCCTCTTATCTGCAAAATGACCACCACAAGTTTCATCACGACAAGCTTTTAATATTTCTAAAATCTCATCTTGTCTTACACATCTTCTAATTATGAGATCATATCCTGTATAAAAGACATCTCCGTCAATCCATGTGTATCTAGCACTTTGTTGAATTATCTTTTTCTTTTCTTTGGATGTGAAAGAAGGAGGTAACATCCCTGATGATAAATAGTTAGCTATATCAGCATACCATGGAGTTATAACCGAAATGGAAAATAGGTGCTCATCGAGAAAATTATCTGAGACAGGAACAATCTCACCAGAGGTTTTTAATCGAGATAGGAAATCAACCACTTGATTTTCCTTTCCAGGTCTATTCAAGACTGTGATGTTGAATTCCTGCATCAATAACAACCATCTTGTTATCCTACCATTAGTAATAGGTTTTTTCATGAGATATTTTATGGCAAAATGATCTGTATGGATAAATAATTCATAACCAGTGATGTAATGACGAAATTTATTCACATCATGTACTACTGCCAACATTTCTTTCTCTGTGATTGTGTAATTCAACTTTGCAGGGGTTAAATTTTTGCTAATGAAGTAAATAGCATAAGTCATAAGATTTTCCTTTTGACCCAATGATGCCCCTATTGCAGTATCTGATGCATCTGTAGAGATGTGAAATGACAAATCCCAGCTAGGCCCTCTTAAGATAGGTGTTGTTGATAGCTTTCCTTTGAGCTTCTGAAAGGCAGTTTGAAAATTAATATTCCAATGAAAATGTACATCTTTTGCAAGTAATTTGAATAATGGCAAAGCTATTTTACTAAAATTTTCAATGAATCTTCGGTAATAGCCTGCATATCCAAGGAAACTTCTCACATCCTTTTGGCTAATTGCTTCCGGTAGTTTCACAATGATTTGTATTTTTGTAGGATCCACTGTAATTCTTGATGATGAAATATGATGACCTAATACTACTCCTTCAGTTAACATCATAAAACATTTTTCATTGCTAAGAGACAAATTTGTTTCTATGCATCTTATTAGGCCTTTTTCCAAATTTTTCAAGGATTTATCAAAAGAATCACCATGCATAGAGAAATCATCCATGTATACCTCTACGCATTCATGTACTAAATCAACAAAAATGGCCAGGACTGCTCTTTGAAAAGTAGTTGGTGCATTACATAAACCAAAAGGTAATACCTTATAAGCATAGGTACCCCAAGGGCATGTAAAAGTAGTTTTGTCTTGATCCTCTAATGCTATATTGATTTGGTTATAGCCACTAAATCCATCTAGGAAGGAAAAATATTTTTTCCCAGCTAGTGAATCTAAGACTTGATCTATGAATGGTAATGGAAAATGATCTCTAAGTGTTGCTTTGTTCAATTCTCTGTAGTCTACACAGATTCTCCATTTTCCATTTTTCTTAGGTACAACAACTAATGGAGAAACCCATTGACTGTCAAAGATAGGGTAGATGAATCCTACCTTTAATAATTTTTGTAATTCTTCTTTGACTACCTCTTTCAATATTGGATTCATTCTTTGTTGTGGTTGTCTGATAGGTATTATGTTATCATCTGTGTAGATATGATGAGTGCATGTTTCAGGATGAATCCCCTACATATCAATATATTTCCAAGCAAATGCTTTATGATATTTCTTCAATAATGCAATCAATTGTTCTTCCTGAGATGGTTCAAATTTTGTGCCAATATTCAAATATTTCCTAGGACTAATTTCAATTATATTGCTTTGATTATTTTCCATGGAGATAACTGGAAATTTTTTATTAAATGTCGACTCTAAAGAATGAATTGTGCAATTTTCTTGAAAGGTCTGTCCTAAGATCTCATCTGCAGCAATGTATTGTGTGTCTCTTAATTCTTCCGAGATATCTGGTTCATAAATGAAATAGTCTAATAGATCTTCATTATTTTCCTCTATAAAATCAAAGGCTTGATTAATACTTAAGATAGGTTGAATTACTTATTCTTGTTGTTGCTTTGTTTCATCAAGCCAAGGTAATTGATCTATTACAGAAGGTTTTTGAGCAGGAGGATAAAGTGTGATATGTTTCCTTTCAGTTCCATGTGAGATAATCATATTCCCTGTTCTACAACCGATGAAAGCATCAATTGTGGCCAACCAAGGTCTTCCAAGAATCAATGGATAGCCTCCTAGATTAGATTTTGGTTGAAGAACTAGGAAATCTATTGGATACTCCCAAGAATCCAAAGAAACTGTGATATCTTCAAGTATACCTTCAGGAACTACTTTAGATCTATCAGCTAATTCTAGGACCGTAGTGGTTGGTCGAAGATTTTGCAGATTCAAATATCTCATTGTCTCTAATGTCATCACATTGATAGCTACTCCTAAGTCAATTAATGTTTTAGAGATTGAAAAATTGTTGATTGTTATTGTTACCATTGGAATTCCTGGGTCAACATATTTTTCAATTGAAATAGTATTTGACATTAGGTCTGCTAAATTTCCAATTACATGAATTGTTGGTGGATCTTTCTTTATTTTGTTAATTTTCTTTGAACATAATTCCTTAATTGCTTTTGTATAGATTGAGATATCTTTGATAGCTTACAATAAAGGAATTTTCACACAGACATTCTTTAATTCATCTAAGACATCAAACTTAGGAAGAGAGATTGGTAATTTCTCTTTAACCAACCTTTCTGGAAAAGGAGGTGTTTGGGTATTTAATGTTTTACTCTTCTGGGTTTGATTGTCTATTGGTAGCTTCTCTGTGCTAGGAATCTTCTCTTTTTCAATTTGTTCTTCTATAATAACAGGAGAATCCTTTGGTAAAACTTTCACAGACCTTAAGTGGATATTTTGAAAAGGAAGGATTGAGTATGATGATCCTTCATCAATGTTATACATGGGTTTTTCCACTTTATTATTAGGATTTGAGATTGGTTTGGATGGTAGTTGAGTTGGTCTAGGTGGAGGTTGGTTAGATGGTAGCTGGAGTTGTTGTGGTTGGGTTAGTTGTGGTGCAGGTTGTGATAGTTGAGAATATGAATTTTGTGGTTGATTCTGCTAGAATTGTTGATAAGGAAAAGGTTGGTATGATTGTTGGTAGGGTTGTTGGTATGGATGTTGATATGGCTATTGGTATGGTTGATTTCCTTGAGCATACCCTTGCCAACCTTGAGGAGGTTGGTTTTGGTTCTACTGAGGAGGCCAAGTTTTCCAAGGCATGGGTGCATTCCATGAATTTTGAATAGGATTTTGAAAATTCTGAGGAAACTGTTGAGAGAATTGAGGAGCAAAATTTTGAGACATACCTGTGAAACGTGGCTGCCAAGGATTTCTTAGTGCTAAGTAATAAAGAGATTCCATTCCTTGTCCTTCTTCTATATGAGTAGATTGTAATTCTTTCAATTTTGGACAATCATCAGTGGCATGGTTATCTGTACACAATCCACAAACCTGAATTTTGTCTAAAGGACAATCTCTCAATGCATGTTTTTTTCTACACTTAGGACAAACGATGGATAACACTTGATCTTTTTCCTATTGCTTATTTTTAGCTTTCAATGTGTCAATTTGTGAACCAAATGTGTTCATGATATCAGTTTTAAAGTTCTCAAACAGATTCCTTAATTCTGATTTAGTAACACCATTTGTAATTGATTTAGTTGTCTTTGTCACAGTATCTCTTTGTCCTTGTCCTCTTTTAGCTTTTCCCCTTGAGTACTTCTTACATAATTAAACAATTTTTGGGAAAGGTAGGTGAGAAATATCCCCTACCCACATTAATTTAAGAGAATCCAAATTTTCATATGAAATCCCCTTCAAAAAGATAGTACGGATGACATCCAAAGGAAGATTAAATTGCTTATATTTGTGAATATTATAGAGAATTTTTTCTAGGTATTCCTCTAAGCTTTCATCTTCACTTTGAAACATTTTAAAGATATCTTCTTTAGAGTATTTCGACTTACAATAGGGTTGATATTTAGCAAGAAATTTCTTTTTCATGTCATCCCAGTATAATATGGTTGCTTCTCCCAACTCCATGAACCATTTTAATGCATATCCTTTCAAAGTTGTAGGAAAAAAATGAAAATTTTGAGCATCATTGGTATATCCATATGTTCGACAAATAATGTCAAATTCAAACATGAAAGCATCAAGGTCTTCAATAGACAAACCAAAGAAATTTGGAAGAAAAGAGGGAGGAATATTCTTCATTTTTATGTCATCTCCTAAGAGAGTTGGTGTATCAACGATAAGAAATGCAAATGTAGTATGTTCTTCTTCCTCCTCCTCGTGTTTCTTCTCGATGTGATTCTCTATCCTCTCGTTCTTTCCTTCCTCTTTCTTCATTTCTTTTCCTTTCTAATTCCCTTTCCATTCTCTCCCTTTCTTGTCTATCAACTTATGACATTGCAAAGAAGTTTACTATTGTATAATCAGATATTTCTGTTGGAAAAAGAGGTTGTCCTATTTGTTCAAAAATAGGTTGTTTTTCTTTTTTCTTTCCTACAGAAGATATTTCTGGTTGTGTTTGTTTGTTCTTTACCTCATGAGCCAATAGAATTTGTCTTTCTATGAGAGTTAACCTTTGTCTTGAACATTGTTTTTCTTCTAATTCTTCCAAAGTGATTTTTCCAGCAGTTGGTGTAGAAGATTTGTATTTCTCAGTTGTAGATGTTCTTGCTATTACAGATGATTGATTAGTTTCTGGGGGGTTTTGTTTCAAAAATATTCCTTTATCATCCCTATGTTTAGACATAAAGAATCATAACTAAAATTAATTGTGTTCTGTGGTTTTATTTTATTTATTTTTTTAAAGAAAAATTTGCCTATGAGTTTTCTAATCCTATCTCCAAATGTACCTTCCCGGCAACGACGCCAAAATGTTAGGCTCCAATCTACTGATGTAAATTAGTATTCAAATGATTGTCCATCCGATGTTTGCAAGACTTAGAGGCACATACAAAATATATGGATTTAGAGATAACTTTTATTCTTTCAATGGAAATAAACCAAAACCTATTATAAGAGATGAATATGGAGGAGATGCTAAGCTTCTGTTCAGAAGTCCTTTTCATAGATATCACGATAGTAATCAACAAATGTTTCCTAAAGGGCATTTGATCAACAGTAAACATTCAAAGAGACATTCAAAAACTAGCTCAAAGGCTTATCAATGCTAGAAAGACAAAACTCTTATTCAAGAGATGCATTCATTGTTTTCTTTCATTCACTAACAATCTTCACCAATTCTTGTTAAATAAAAAGTAATGAAAGCGTAAATAACTAAAAAATCATTCATAATCATTCTAATGCTTGAAAGGAAACCACACATTGAATTCTTATTCAAGAAATCATTCACAACATGAGTAAGGCTTTGAAACATTAAGCATATTACTTAACTATGGAATTCATCTATCTACAGAAAAGATATGAATAACTCATCTACAACAAGATCTGATCTAAAACATGTATCGAAGATTACTTCAAAAGAACATAAAGGAAGAGTGTACTAGTTTGGCAAAGGGGGCCCTCCAATGCTTCACTTGTACACTTTAGTCGTCTCAGCTAAGAAGGAACTTCCAGCAACATTCACATCATCATATCATAGAAATATTCAAGAACAACAAAGAACTGATCTCAAGATTGCAAATTCAAAGTTTTCTTCATTCACATAAGGGATTGTCATACTAGTCTATGTCTTAGAGTATTTATACAAGAGTTTTGAAACTAATAATGCTAATAAATTTCCTAAAGATCATGATTAGATCCATAAAATATGCTAGGAATACCCTCTTTAGATCCATAAAATATGAACAAATCCCAAGAAAATCTAAAACTGGCCATGATTTTATGCTAAAAATAGGGTATTTTCTGCTGAAGTGGCTCTATTTGACCAGCATTGACCAGACACTTGGAAAGCTCAGATCTCGAAGCTAATAGGTAATCATCCATCCTTGTACATCAAGGATCATGACCCAAGTCTCAGATTTCACCCAGTTGTCCTACAAGTATACGAACCTAGGAGCAATTACGGGATTTAGTCAAATCCTGTAATTTCTGATAAATTTTTAATTTTAATGCCAAAAATTCGAAAATTCAATTCTTAAGCTAAAGAATGATAAATGTACCTTGCATAAGCTATTTTATGGAAAATATGGAATGATATGAAGGCAAAATGGATGGTTTTGGAGGCAAAAGTATAGTTTGTAGAGTGAAAGGAAGCATAAAAATGTACTCAACAATGGGTGTGTTGGGCACTGGAATGTGTGCTATGCACTGGACGTGTTATTTTGCTATGGATTAATAGATAAACCTATATCTCCTGCCATACAACCTGCCATCCAACCAGAAACTTATATCTTTCCTTTTTATATTTTTAATTCACTATTTCTTATTTTCTCTTATGACATTTTTTATGTACTCTATTGTTGCGTAATGCACTTCCTTTTGGGCTCCTTGTGGGCTCGTCCCCTCATGTCTTGGTGCATGGGATTCATACTTAAACTTGTGTTGTATGTATGGTTTGGCATTGTAGTCAGGTTGATAAGAAGAGACTCGTTCTTATATTGATAAGAAGAGATTAGGCATTATGGCCATTAATTGTTTTTTATCTATTATTACTCCTTATTGTCATATTTTTGTTTATTTTCCTCTAATTATTTATATTCTTCTTATTCTTATTATTGAATGTAATTGTCTTCTAACTTATTTTGCTTTCTCTATTATTTACCTTTGTATTTTCATGAGTGAGGATGTGCTGATAAAAAGTTGAAGGCTTTCTCTAATCTATATTAGCTTGCTATTGTAATCCTTGATCGGGGAATACAGAGTAATCTTGGTTCCCCTCACATTTCTACAGGGTCTTACTCAACTGACAGAATATCTAAAGTATTGTTGTTTGTCAAGAGTTAGTATGCTCTTATAACTTGTATGTTGTTTTGTTCTTGATCTAGATAGTGTAGGGTGCACTGAGTCATGTATATGTTATGTGGTTTCCATATTCTTATTACAACTGTGTTTTCCTTCATCAGTGACTTGGTCGTGAAAGTTTCTTCTAGACCCTGCATGTTTTCTAAGTGACTTTTCTTAAGTGGGCTTGCATGCATACTAACTGCTATAATCCCCTGTTTCTCTTTTCTTCTTTTGTTCCAGTTATGGAGAGCCACATCTCCATACTAATTCTATTTATGGCTGTGTATGCAGCTCGCATGGAGTGGGTTGGATATTTTCCTTCTTACAAGCGGTTAGGTGGGTAGGTGGGTAGGCCCTTAAGGCTTGGTATTGTGAGCTACAGCTCTGATACCATGTGTAGTGACCAGAAATTAACAAGCCTAATAAAATTCATACAACTACACATAAAATTTCAAACACAGAATTTCAATTTCAAACATAGAATTTCTTTCAGTGCGTAAATAATTCACTTAGCTTCATATAAGCATATAATATTCAACAGAATTTAAAATTTATCTACAACATGAAAATAACTTAGCAAATTCATAAATAAAATACCTCCTTCTGATGCTAATTCTTGCTAATATGGTTTTCCTTTCCCTGTTGCCTTGCCCAGCCTGATGCACTGACCAAACTCTGCCCAAACCAACTAACCTCCTAGCCAGCTAGGAGCATCCTGTTCAGCTCCCTAGCTCTAGGATACCGAAAGGAATCATGGCCCGCATGCCCAAAACCCCCAGCAACTCGGTGCCCCCTGCAATGGTTCACTAAAAACCCCCAAAACCAAACTCCTCCAACCAGAATATATGCCACAGAAATACATGCCACATAAAATACAGTGCTCCTCCAAAATGCTTCCTTCTCCAAAAATAATCATCCCCCTATTTCCCGTAGGACTCTTCCATCATATCCCCCCTTCACTGACTCTCCTCCCCTTCATTAATTTCCTTATCTCCTCCTTTGTTACCTTATCCCCTTCTTTATTATCTTATCCCCTCCTTTAGTATCTTATCCTTAATTTAATGCTTCATTGCCCCCTACATACGTAAAGTATTTAATTAAATAAATTAAAATTATTAAGCCCCTTTAATTCAATACACAACCTTTAATGAGTCAATTGATTAATAAATAAGTAATTAATTAATATTATTAATACTAATCATTGTTTAACTAAAACCATATTAGGAAAATTAATTATCTAATTAATTTTACTTAATTATCCCTATGCATCTATTTAACCAGGGTTGTTACAAACTAAACACTGTGACCATAGGATCTTGAGGCTTGTTGTTGATCTTCAACTGAAACTTGAGAAAATTCTTCTTTATTGCACTTTCAATGACTTCATCGGTACCTCCTAGCCAATGTTAGGGGTAATATTCTTCCCCCTTAGCCCCTCAAGCCGCAAAGGGGCCACACACAGAAAATTAGATACAACTAGCTCAAGCTTTCCCTTGCAAGGAGAGGCCTCCACCTCTTGCACAAGATTGCAACCCAACTCACACAAGTAAACTTTGTCAATAGAAATTTCAATACCATTTCATTCATCCAACAACAAGGTAGTCTCTCCTTCTTCCTTTGCTTTCTTTTATAATTTTTTTGGTTTGACACTTGTCTTCTCATGCAATAATAGATAATATTTTAATTAAATTAAATATTATTCACCCCCAACACATATCACATTTTCCCAAAGTTGCATGAGTTTATATTTCTTTTATTTAAAATAAAATAAGCAATTCTCTCACACCCACAATTTTTTCTTAGTTTTTCTCCTAGATGTCCCATAGTTCCCAATTTCTCTTATATTGTGTCTCCTAACTAAATTACAGTTGGAGTTTGATTAAGATTCTTCTCTTAGTAGGTTTTATAGTTTATATTGACTTAGGATTATAACTCTATGTTGAATACCCTTTCTCTCATGAAAACTATTTATTTTAATTAAATTTATTTTACTATTTTTTTTTTATGCACACAATGTGCACAAGTCATAATATTTTTCCTTAAGCCCCCTTAATATAAATTCATTTAGAACCAACCCTTTTAGAATTTGAATTATTGTGTTCCATTTCATAATTTAAAGTAACGTTATTTAAATTCAAATTCTATTTTCCATCAGTTTCAAAGTAATTGTTTTATTCTATATAGTATTCTAATTTTCTATTTACTCATTAATTTATTCATGCGACGTTCCCTTCAAGATGCACCTACATGCTCCAAGGGTGCCACTCGTAATTTGTCTTAGTTTGGAAGTTATCTGACGCTTCGAATGAATACCCCACTTGTCAACCTTGTGTGAGACTAAGGGCTTACTGAGGATTAAGGTATCCTCCTTATTGTGCACCCCTCAGAAATCCTTGTGAGAGACTATCTCAGTCTTCCCTCATGGCATTGTGAACCTCTCAGGAACAAGGTAGTCGTTAACCTTCAGTTTAGGTCACGGTGGGAGTGCTAATATGCTATGACAGGGACGTTGCCACACCTCTCCCTCATCCATCCGATATCTGTGTATGACCCATTTACTCCATATGTGAGTCAAATTATCAAGCTCATCATGCTTGCATCCACTGACAAAAATAACATCAATAACTCATATACATAAAATCCATAACCAAAATCATCATATAACACATGCATAATAAATCAAGTACTCATATTCAAAGTCAATAGTCCACTCCCCGACTCAATCCAGATTCCAAGGAAGTTTGTCGATGCCTTCAACATCCTCATCATGTCACATTTCCTACACACTCAGGAAATATCATCATAATACCCGTCAATGTTATACATCAATATAATAACATATCAATTTCCAAAACAATATCATAGAACAAACACACAAACCAAAACTGATAATCATAAAGTACCATGTTTTTAACCAGACCATTTGCATACAAGTGTCCTCAAAGAATAATCAGTGTTATGAAATGTGGTCGGTGAAATATGGGTGTTACATACACCCCCTTTTGTTCTAAACTTTGTCCCGAAGTTTGCATAATATAAAAATGAAATCAATAAATATAGTTGCTACTAATCTATATATTAACTATCAAAGTAAATAAGGAAATTGTTGACACATATCATATGCATCCTCCCAAGTAGTAGAATGTGGACTATAACTTTCCCACTAGACCTTGACCTGATCGACTATTCAACATTGTAGTCATCGAGTGCAATGGTCCAGTATGCAGATTGGCTCCGCTATGAGAGAATCCTCATCTGATACCTGCAAAGAACTCATGTCAATAACATGTGACAGATATAACATATAATGACGTAAAACTCAAACATGAAACACATCGTGTGTACGCCTCAACGAAGCAGTTAAGGCTAGTTGGTAATCCATGGGTCCTTTATTTTATACAACCTCGAAAGGTCCCACAAACCTTGGAGAGATTTTAACACCCTTTCCAAACTTGAACAAACTCTTATACGACTTCACTTGCAAAAATACTTTATCACCAACCTCATTATTGCGATCTATACAATGTGCATTTGCATAACTCTTTTGTCGGTATTACGCTTCCTTAATCCTTTTCCTTACAGATTGCAACTGATCTTCCATTTCCTGAATCACTTCTGGTCCCACCAGGACCCTACCCTCTAGTCGATCCCAACTCAAAGGTGTCCTACACAATCGTTCGTAGAGAAACTCAAAAGGTGTCATCTTTATCGTACTCTAATAACTGTTGTTGTACGCAAATTCTACCAATGGTAAAATTTCTTCCCATTGATTGTGTTGATCCATCACATACATTCGAAGCATAATATTTAGAATTTGATTCATTCTTTCTATTTTTCCATTTGTTTTGGGGTGAGATGATGTACTAAAATTCAATTGTGTTCCCAAAGCCTCTTGGAAACTAATCCAAAAACATCCAGTGAATACCAATCCTCGATAAGATATTATCTTCCTTGGTACACCATGCAATCTCACAATTTTTTTCTAAAAAATTCTATCTATGTCAGGTGCTTGATAAATCGTATTGAATGGAATAAAATGCGCACTTTTCGTCAAAATTTTGACAACTACAAAAATAGAATCGTGTCTCCTTGTCATCAATGACAACCCAACAATAAAATCCATCGATATAACTTCCCATTTTGATTCAGGAATCGCATGTGGTTGTAATAATCTCGCTAGATGTCTATGTTCAACCTTCACTTGTTGGCATTCAAGACATATCACCAAATAGTTAACTATATCATTTTTCATCCCCTTCCAAAAGAATAGTAGTTTAAGATCTACCTTCATCTTCGTGACACCAAGGATGAGCCATATACACTACTTGATGAGCTTTGTTCAAAATTAACTTTCTCAATTTTTCATTTCGTGGTACATAAATTATGCCATTATACCTTAGTAACCCATCACTATCCAAAGAGTATCCCTCATATTTAGGTATCATCATGGTATTTTTTCTGATATTGTATTTTACTTCCTTATACTAGTCGTCATCAATTTGTAATGCTAAAATATTTTCCCGAAGATTTGTCTTTAGGGGTATTACTGATAAAATGTGAGGTCTCTGACTCAATGCATCTACTACTATGTTAACTATTCCTTTAATATATGTGATCTCAAAATCGTATTCACTTAAAAGTTCCTACCAACGCCTTTGTTGTGTGTTCAAGTCACTCTGGGTAAAAATATGTTGCAATCCACTACGATCAGTTTTCAACTCCAATTTCCATCCAATAAGATAGTGTCTCCAAAATCACAAGGAATAAACAACTGCTAAAAATTCTAAATCATGTGTTGCGTAGTTCTCTTTATTCCTTCTTACTTTCCTTGAAATATATGTGATAACTCTGTCTTCTTTCATTAATACTCTACCTAATCCTTACTTTGATGCGTTAGTGCATACCAAGAATTCTTTGTCTATATCTGAAACTTTCAGTATTGGTGTCATTGTTAATAGTTCTTTAAGCTTCTAAAATGCTCCTGCACACTTCTTTGACCATACAAATTTCTTGTTCTTCTTTTGCAGTTTCGTAATTGGATTTTATATCTTGGAAAATCCTATGACAAAGAGTCGATAAAAACTTGCTAATCCCATAAAAATACGTACTTCTTGCACATTCTTTGTTGTTGGCCATTCCATAATAACCTCTACTATTATTGGAGCCACAAGGATACCTTCTCCAGAAATAATGTGTCCCAAGCAGTGAATCTTCGTCTAGTAAAAAGAACACTTTGACAACTTTCCGTACAACTTATTTTATCTTAAACAATGCATAAATAATCTTAGGTGTTCATCATGCTCCTCTTTCGTTCGAGAGTAAATCAATATATCATCAATAAATACATGTACGAACTTGTCCAAGTATTCGTGGAATACCCCATTCATTAAAATCATGAAAATACCACGAGCATTTGTCAATACAAATGGTAATATACTAAATTCATAACTTTTGAATCTTGTCTTAAATTTTATTTAAGGAATGTCTTCCTCTTTGATTCATAACTAGTGATATCCAGATCTCAAATCAATCTTTGAAAAGAGTGCATCTCCCTTCATTTGATCAAATAAATCATTGATTCTCAATAATGGGTACTCGTTCTTGATTGTGGATTTGTTTAATTGATGATAGTCAATGAAAAGCCTCCACAATGCATCCTTCTTTCTTACAAAAATCATTGGCAAACCCAACGATGATACACTTGGACGTAGAATTCCCAAATCCAATAAGTCCTTCAATTGCATTTTTAACTCTTGTAATTCAGGTGTCGACATTCGATATGGAATTCTTGCAATTCAGGTTTCAACATCCGATATGGAATTCTTGCAATTGGTTATGCCCCAGGTTTCAAATCTATAACAAATTTCAATTCTCTATTTGGCGATAAACCCGGCAGTTCTTCAAGAAAAATGTCGACAAACTACGATACTACTAGAAAGTCTTCCAATCTTTCCATGTCACCTTTTTTATTAAGCACTAATATGGTGTACAACTTACATCCCTTGCGCATACTTTTCTATAATTGTAGGGAAGAAATAAATATTATCGATACTCCTTGGTTCCTTCCTACAATTAGTCTATTCTATCCCAAATAATCAATTAATATTAATCTCTTCATCTTGCAATTAAGTATCGTGTCATGTGATTCCAACCAATCCATTCCAATAACTATGTCATAGGATCCCAATATTGTGACATAAAGGTTTACACATGCGATGAAATAACCCAAGTTAATGTTGC
This sequence comes from Picea engelmannii, assembly GCA_009831015.1. NCBI lineage: Eukaryota > Viridiplantae > Streptophyta > Pinopsida > Pinales > Pinaceae > Picea > Picea engelmannii. The sequence goes on along the minus strand of ML814803.1, from coordinate 159,582 downwards.
AATCCTTAAATTTTCCTCCAACCTTTTGCTTGGCACCAGATGCCATTTCTACATATCTAAACTTATCTTGTTAGACTTCCTTCACCTTAATTCTTTTAAGCGCAACACTAGATATAAAACTCTCAGTAGCTCCTGGATCTATCAACACACTAAACTATTGATCTGCTATCATACGTGAAGTGTCAAGCATTGTAGACTAATGCTCCGCCTGGAGGTTATTCACTTATGCATGAATCTTATGGGCCTTTCCCAGATCTCCCACTATCCTTTGTCTTGTTGATCCAACAATTATTTTCTTCTAAATAGGACAATATCTCTGATAGTGTGGCTCTCCACAAGTCCAACATCCATTCTTAGGGCCGGTGCTCCTAGTTCTAGAGGAAGAATATCTTGGTCTAGAGTTCTAAGGCCCTGATCTATTCTGCTGAGAAGATCTAGATTATTGTTGTTGTTGAGGATGACGAAACTACTACTATGGTGGTTCTCTATACAGAGTCCTCTGACGGGTAGTTTGTCTACGTGGTGTATCACGGTGTCCAAAAGTCTGTCTAACGGCCGTCTGTTGTTGTTGCATTCAAAGTGGCATCTATCATGTTTTCCTAAAAGGAGTCCTACCCTAACCCTCACTGTTCAACTCTTCTTCAGCGATAAACCGTTTTTGTACTTCATCATGTAAATTCTAAGGCATCAGAATCCTCAACTTAGCACAAATGTTGAAGTTGAGTCCAAAAACAAACTTATTAACATTTAATTTATCAAAGTTAAATTGTGGAGCATATCTAAGAAACTCAATAAACCTAGCCTCATACTCAGGTACTGTACGACTTCCCTATCATAAAACATTAAACTCATTAAGTTGGTTCTCAATGAACTCATCAGAAAGGCATCTCTCTCAGAATTGTTCCTCAAACAATTCCCATGAGACATATTCAATGGCCATGTTTAGTTGTGGTAAGAGTGTCTTCCACTAAAGAAGCACACTCTCTTTCAGCTGAAAGACCACCTTGTCAACTTTCATGTTGTAGGTATAATCACGCAATGAAAAACACATTGTCATGTTCTCCAACCAAGCTTCGGTGGCTAAACCGTCTGTGGAACCCAAGAACTCAAGAAATTTTACCTTCTTGAGTTCTCTATGAACACTACCACTAACTACAGGAGGGCATTGCGAACCCTCGTTGGGTACATACTTTTTTCCCGCATCATGATCAAGGTGAATCATCAGTGCCTCTGACATACTTTGAAAATACCTCATCATACCCATAAAATTCCCCTCTACAACTTGCTCTGGCTCGGTAGTTTTTCATTCTCCCTATGGAAAAGATCCTTCAGGTGTGTATGTACTGGGAGGAAGTATACCTCTTCCTCCCGCACTCCAATGTCTACTTATTCCCCATCCTCTAACCATGATACCTGCATAAAACAATTTCAATTAATATTAGCGATATATCATAATTTAGAAAAAAATGCATGGATGTTGTAACGAGTCCTATTTCACAAAGTATAAACCTGCTCTGATACCATATGTAACACCGGTCCACTTTAATAAACAACCAAGAGTAAGCGAACACATCGAAATAACTTTTGACATATATATAATTTCTATATGTATTTTTCTTTTTCTTTTTTATATCTTTCTTCTATTTACAATTATAGATGAACTTAGAAAATGATCAACACTCTAATTAAAATCATCAGTTAACATGAGCAATGCTTACCCACATTACTACAATTTATTAAGAACTTCTAAAATTTTCCTACACTAAAATCAGGAGTACAATTTAAAAGACGCAATGGTGTAATAACAAAGGTGTCTATCTACACTACTCAGTTATTGCTAAATTGTGCATCACTGATAATAAATTAACTAATGCAACAAAATACACAAAGATGAAACAAAATTCTATTACATAAAAAAAAAACCATTATATCAATGATGTATTGTTGGTATGTAACTAATTTTAGTGATTCATCCAATGAACCGAATGATGATCATATAAATCATCATTATTTACTTGCATGAAGTTGTGATTTTTACGTGTTGACTTTTTTTTTTCCAGATGAAAAATCGCTCAAAAATTATATTGATTATATATATTTTTACATCTTCTTGAAATGTAAATAAGACTAATAAAATAAACTACCATTTCTAAAATTACTCCATTACAAGAAAATGGTCTTCTAACAAAACAAGTCAATCATGCCATCACAAATGTGCCCCTGGATAAACTGTTGTAATAAATTTGTTATTCTTAACCTTTAACAGAAAAAAGGTGAAGTCCCAAATCCACTTTCCGATGATGTCTAATGTGTTCCATTCAAAATAGATTCATGAATTAGAAAATGTTTATGTGATTTGATGGGCCCTCGCTTTCACCATCCCATGAAAAATATATCAGTTTACCTTTGGGGGAGAGTAGTTCTCTCTTGGAAAGTTTTTCTGCCTCCTCATTTGATTCCCTATAAATATGTTGGAAGTTTAAGCCTTGAAAGACTACCATTAGTTCTCTTATCCTCATCTTCCACCCTTTGATGTTGATCGCTTGCAAGTTTCCTTTTTTATTAATCCAGTCGATGATTACTTTAGAATCCCCCATGACCTATAGATGGTGTATATTTATAAGATTCACAATCCAGAGTGATGCCCATGCTCCCATCAATTCATCATTTGTGTTGGTTCCAACACCACAAATAAAAATCCATCTATAATCTGGAGCCCCAATGCATTTCAACATCCCTCCTGCCCTACATCTTAAGCCCCCTACCTCTGCTACCCCGTCAAAAAAAGGCCATTGTGTAGCCTTGAAGTCTAAAGAAAGGTTTTATTCTCAATACCTGGGGTTTGTTGACAGCCAATATTTTATGAAGTGCAACAAGAATCTTGATGACCACTGTGATTATCGATGGAGGCTTCCCTTTGAAAATTGCCAAATTTTGTTCATTCCAAATAAACCAAGAAATTATTAATGGGAGAACTTTGGGTGTTGACTTGTTTTGGATCCAATCTTCAGTAAAATCTTCCAAGGATGGGCCATTCCAACAGGATGTTAGATTTAACTGAAGGGTAAGAGACACCCACACTGTTCTCATGAAATCATAGTGTATGAACAAATGAGGATTGTCTTCTGTATTTTTTCTTCATATAAACACTCGCATATTTGGCCCATTTTGTGATGGTTGTTTCGAAGCTATTGCGACGTTATGTCGTTGATATTGTGACAAATTTGGAGTCTCTGAAACATCAGTTTATGTGACGTGGCATTTTCGATGAACTTGATCAAACGTCGCACAAGTGACGATATAGGCAAAAAATATCAAACCAACTTTTCGTCTAAATTGCAACAACAACTTTTATAGTTAAACCGACGCATCGATAGAAGAAGTCGTTGCATATTCAACGAAATTTTTTTGTTCTTTATGTATCTAAACCAACGTGCAGTAGAACTTTTTGTCTCATATTCGACGCCACTTTTCGTTGTTTATATAGTTGAACTATCACATCAATAGAAGCTATCGTAGACTATTCGACGACAACTATTTGTTGTTTATGTAGCTAAACCGACACATCAATAGAACTTGTCATTGCATCAATAGAAGTTGTCATCACCTATTCGATGACAACTTTTTGTTGTTTATGTAGCTAAACTGATGCATCAGTAGAACTTCACGTCGCATATTCGACGCCACTTTTCGTTGTTTATATAGTTGAACCATCGCATCAATAGAAGTTTTCGTCGCCTATTCGACGACAACTTTTTGTTGTTTATGTAGCTAAATCGATGCATCAATAGAAGTTGTCATCTCCTTTATGATGACAACTTTCCTTTGTTTATATAGACAAACCGTCGCATTGATAAAAGTTTTCGTCGGATATGCGACAACCAAAATTTATTTAGAAAAAAATAAAAAAATTGGTCATCAATTTTGATATTAATAATATTAATATTAATATTAAATGTCGAAGGGTATTGCATGAGCCCCGTATTGATTTCACAAAGCCTTGGGACTTCTTTGATGGAGCTTATCAAGGCTCTCCAAAAATGTGTGGGGATGGAGTCATACTCTTTTTAGATCATTGCCACTTCTTCTCCTTAAAATATGGAGCAGGACTGGGAGCAAATAACATGGTTGAATTCACTCTTTTTTTAAAACTAATTGCAGATGGGCCCCACCACTTTGAAACTAATAAAATAAAATAAATGATTATTAAAAAAATAAAGAAGAGTTTAAAAAAGTGAAAATCTGGGAATTCCTACCCATACATCTATATGCACACTATGTATATAAAACAATTTCCTTCCTACTAAGATATTTATATATAGATATTGTTTTCCTACTTCCTGAAATGTTGAAACTTGAAAATCCATTTCTCAAACCTGTATGGTTTTTGTATCTCGTATTTGTTTCCCTGCTTGAGGTGACAAAAGTCGGCTGATATTCCATTTATGCAAAAAAATCATAATCTACACAATGAAAGACCATCCTTTTTATGCTATGACAACAATTTGGTATTGTATGTATTGTCCAAGCCCAAGTTTTGATGAAGGTGCACATGACTAAATAAGCAAAGTAGTTTTGGGTCTCTTGGTTAAAAAATGATATTCAATGCTATCAATTTGTCAAGGGTTTAACCCCCATCATATCTGTTTCACACATACATGAATCCAACAACATGGGTGGATGTGCATGGCAAAGGGGAATTGGGATGCAATTAACTTTGAAGTTTGGATGTAGAACTACATTATACTATTTTATGAGATAGACTAATCAACCCAATCATGTAATATGGCAAGTGCTTCTTGGTGATATGGGAGATAGAAAATCTAGTATGGTTTTGCGGTTTGTCAGAGGCCAATTTTTTGAATATCAGGTATTGCATAGATAGTATGTGTTTATCGAATATGCACTATTTTTTTTTTTCAAATGCATATAAAAATAATTTCAGAGCTTATATAGGCATGTTATTGTTTTAGGAATAGACCATAGGAGCAACATTCTTCTCTCAGACTTTAGCTTTGAATGAGACTACAATAAAGTTTGAGATATGGGACACTGCAGAGAAGGAAAGATATCATAGCTTGGCTGCCATGTATTACCGCGGTGCAACAGCAGCTATAGTTGTCTATGATATCACAAGTTTGGTAAGCAATGCACTGCTATTGAAATTGGTACTTAAATTTATCTGTTTGCAAGCTTCATATCCCTGTTTTAGAACTTTGGTATATGTTTCTAAATTTAAAATCTACTGTGAATGTACGTGCCCTTCTAGATAAGGTTGGTGAACCTCTTTTCTAGTACTGAAATAATTCTTTTGCATTTAGCGATGATATTCCCAATTTTTGAAATGACAAATGAGGGCCCAAGATTCTAAGAACCTGGGGAAATATATACCAACCCAAGAGCGGTGAAGAAGGGGAATACAACCTAGAGAGAGACCAGCAGACTCACAAGAGAGAAATTTAAGGGGAGGCCCAGGAATCCTGAAATCACTATGGATGAAAATAACTGACCTCCACCCAAGTGCCAAGTAAATATAAAGGACCCCAAGCAGAACAAACAGAGCTATCCTGAAATTAATAGCAAAAAACTCCAAATGGTTCAAAGAATGACGAAATTGAAAATAAAAACCTTCAGGAAGGAGAATTTGGAACCTAGAGGCTATGAAATGCCCAAGAGAGGGACAGAACAACCATTGATATGAAGCTAGGCGGAGCATATATCCCCACAAAAACGTTTGGAATTAATCAACAAACCCAACCCGTCGAAGCCTGGAAGAGCTAACCCACATGCGCTGGAGTGAATGTCGAACTCAATACAATGTCCTTTGAAATGTGCGAGGCCTGGAGCATTTAATCCACCATACCGCCAACCTTGAACTAAAATGAAAACCCACTTCATGATCATTTAGGGTATGGGTAGAAGCCTAATGCTTCCATTAACCTTGAGTTTTCCTTTCCCTAGGCTAGTCCCCTCTTTTTCCTTTTGATCAGCTTCTGAGTTTATGCCTCTTTTTATATGAAAAAGGGAGTATTCGTCAAGGTTTTTTAAGAGAGCTAGAGTCCTTGACATTACGCCAGAGTAAACATTACCCCTTGCAATATTCTTATGGAAAATCACCTTGATTACCATCATGGAATCCCCACAAATTGTTAGCTTTCGAACTCCAATTGACTGGGCCAGTTTGATTCCTTCAAAGAGGGAATAAGCCTCTACCTCATTGTTTGTCATTGATCCTAGACCCTAGGCATAACTGATTGTGATATGACCTCTGGGATTACAGATTATCCCCCCCTCACCTACCACCCCTGGAAAGTGCCTCACATTATACTGAAGAACAATTGAAGTAATGGCACTAAATATTTTTCTTAATATAATTGTTTAACATATTTATGTTTAAAAATACTTGAATAAAAAAGAGTGGACACAGCCCCAAGGGTTAGCTTGATTGCTAAATGCTTTTTTGCAAAATTTCATGGAGCTCTTGGGATCAAATCCCATCAAGTCCCTTGGGGTTACTAGTCAATATTTCCATTGGCGGTTACTATTGTCCTCCATATGCAAAAATAGGGAAGAGGGGTCCATGGGGGATGGCAAGGTACCAACATCCTCACTCGGAACATTTAATACACGGGCGAGTGAGGGACTATATTTCTCTAGAGAAAAAGAGTGGACATGAATAAAATATTAAAATCAATGGGCTTGGAAAAAGACTAGCAAAGATCCATCTGAAACCGGGTTTTCTTAAGCACCGAGAGGGATAAAAATCCCAAGTTGAAATCCTCAATGTGGGAAATTAGTCTTTGTGGATGAAAAACATTGAGGTTTGCACCTCGAGTTTTTTGCTCCCTCTCGAGTCTCTCGACACATAATAGATTCATAATTAAGATGGATCTATACTAGTTATTTCAACTATTTTTAATGTTCAAACTTCAAAGTGGTCCTAAGTGAATCATTATCATTATACATAGATTCAACGGCATAACAAAAGTACTATAATCACCAAAAATGAAATTTTGGTTGTTATCATTAATTTGACTGATTACTTCACATTCATTTAAGAATATAATTTTGTAGTCAAGTTGTACTTCCATAGAAAGTAATCCACTTTTAGATGTTAACATTTTCTATACTGGATAAATTAAAATCCTATCAGGCATTTCATTCAAATCTTAAGGCACAAAAATGGACATCTCTATTCTATTTGTTTCTCAAATTCAATGCATTTAAATTTTACTGTCGATATATTTCAGGCAAAGATTGTTGAGGGCAGAGGCATGAGCCTTAAAATTTCTTGTGTAATGTCCAGTTCTTAACTGAAGGGTTTATGTGTGCAGGAACTTCAAAGACAGGGTAACTACTTTTGTTCTCCACATTTTCTCAATAAATTTACTCTTACATTGAGTCATAACAGTGGGGAAGAATTTTATATGAGAATGCAAGTGCTGGTAGTGGTGGAATATTTTTCTGTGAAAATTTATATGAGTCTAACTTTGGATCTAGACTTGTTTCTTGGTTTGTAAACCGTATCAGTTAATTGGTGGAGTTGTGAACTTGTGGTAGAACATGGATTCTATCCTTAATTGTTGAAATCTTCTGCCAAGCTGTCCAATATTGCAAATGCCTATACTTTGCTTTTTGGGATCCATGCTTAAGTTCTAGACAACTTATTCAGCCTTGTAGTTAGTGATTATGTTGACAAAGTGCCTAATCCATTAGATCCATTCTATCTGGCAAACATGACTTTGTAGCTATAACACAGTTGCTAAACATGTTATACCTTGTTCTCAAGAAATGGGTCCTGTATCACTTTAAGAAGGCAACATAACTTTGGTTTTATATTTGCAATAAGGTACACAAGTAATTTATTTCTACTTATAACTATCTCTCCTCCAATTTTAGTTGATGATATTGGATGCAGGAAATCCAAATATGGTGATGACACTTGCTGGAAATAAGGTTGATTTGACAACAAAAAGGAAGGTGGAACTAGAGGTGTTGGTTATTGTGAAATTTTCTCTTACTGTATCTATTGATTAGATTGATAATCAACTATTTAAGTTTTTTTAACAAGCAAAGATACACAAGAGAGATAAAATAGGAAATATATCATTCATTAATGGAGGATTCATTGATATAATATGAGTACATCCTTTTAATTTTGATCTAGGCAGTTGGTCTACCATTTACCTAATCATCCCTAACTATTACCAATACTTACAACTAACTTTAACCTAACTGGTCACTTAACAGATGTGACCTTTATGCCTATCCATTTTATTATATTAGGACTTCTAATATATATTATTGAGTCACGAGTGTTACTTATCTTAACATACCACCTTAACACATATTACCCCTTTAACACAAAATACTACACTTTACAAAACATTACTCCTGAAAATAACTAGATTCATCATTCAACAACTAAAACATGATTACAAAATTTGCATGGCATTTTTTTTGTGTCTTCAACAATGCAATGTAGCTCCAGTTCTGGGACTTTTCTTGGTGCTCCATCTGACTAGCATAACTCTCTCTTTAAAGGTAGGCTTCCATCCGATTCTCCTAGGCAATCTCTCCTCTTAGATTTCCATAACCCTCTCTCTTTGAAGGTAGAATCTGATTAGACATAATCATCATATTCATCAAATCTCTTTGTTGTTTGAATCTTTCTTGTTTTAATCTTGTACTACAACTCTCTTTCTGTTTTACTTTAACCTTGAGTACATTGGCACATTGGATTTTGTGCTACCAAAACTATAGCGGTTGGTCCTAAAAATTATTTATTTTGTTGCTACTTCTTCCACCTTTATTATCTTTCTTTGTTCTGTTTCCTTTATTGGAAAGGGAATTCTCTCCAACCTCCTCTCCATCCACTTTCTTTTCTTCAACCATGAGGGTTGAGATCATGGCTTCTAAAGATTGTGAGAGGATTTGGCTTAGTGTGAACATAATGTTGTTATCGCTTGATGGCATATTGTTTAACAATATTGCTTTGGTATCCTCCTCAATCTTGATGCCACTTTAAACCAACTGATGCATAAGTGCTTTCAAGGTATTTATGCGGCTGGACATAGTTTCCCCATAAGCCATTTTTAATCCCTAAATTTTTTTTCTCGATACAAATTTGGTGTTTTGTGCGTTTCACCCAAATAACTTATTTTACTCATCCCAAATCTCTTTGGAACTTTCAGGTCTAAATAATGGAGCTGTGTATCTGACATACACTGTGCAATCATAGACTTAGCCTTGTCATCCTTTTATGTTCACTGAATTAATAGATCCATTTGTGAGGGGTTTGTTTCAACTCCACGAATTATGTTACATATATCTAAATGTATTCACTGTAGTTGTAATTTAATTTTCCAGGTATGGAGATTTCCATGAATGAATTTCCCTTATGCAGGTTTTTCCAATTTCAGAAATAAAAATAATCAATCAATTTCCTGTTTATTTTTTCCCTTTGGGTTACTGAAAAAAGCTTGAGAAATTAAAATTACATCTAGCCTCCATGTGATGTCTCTGCATGTTTCTTTCTTTTGGGAAAAAATTCATTGTGTGTTTTGGCTCTGTATGGTGCTTCTCTTCTTCACCAGGTCTGATATTCAACTATGTAAGCATTCTTTTATCCAATTATGCACATCGTTGCTACTTCTCATCTTCTATTGTACTCGAGGTTGTCTGGCTCACCTTGAGAATGACTTCTTCTATTCTTTTAGCACTTCCATGTCTGAGAATGGCTTCTGCAATTTTTTTAGCACTTTGTGTCTAAGAATGTTGTGGTTGTGGGTAGGTATGGAGCAGCCATGTCTGAGATTTCACACATTTTTTCTTTGTGTTCCACATTAGGGTCTGGTTGTCTGAAAAAGATAGCGATTTTTCTTTGTGTTGTTGGGATATCTCCATTTTTTTGTCTGTAGGCCAGGTTGGGCATGGTTGTGTCTCTATGTGTTCTAGGTGTTGTTGTTTCTTTCTCATCTGGGTCGGTCAATTTTCTTTGTTCACAGTCTGGATGCCTTTTTATTCTATAGCAAGCCCGGTATTTTTCTTTTTCGATAGTTCTTGTGAATGCTCAATGTTCTTTTCAAACCCTCCAATAAACTACCTTTTGTTAACTTCGTAAAAATTTAAACATTCTAATGTTTAACTCTATTAAAACATTAAATTTCTATCTTGCCATTTTTATGGGTATGCTCGAGACATTTTTTCTACTACAAACTACAGACTCCTTTCCTCCTCGAACTTTCAGTATGGACTCCAAGATTAGTACCGCATCTCTAATACCATGTTAGAAAAGAAAAGATACTCTAGAGAGATAAAATAAGAAGTCTAGTATTCATTAATGGAGGAGTCATTGATAAAATTCAAGTACATCCTTTTATTTGTGATCGATGTAGTTGGTCTACCTAAACTTTTATTTCTGATCTATGTTGTTGGTCTACCTAGTCTTCCCTAACTGCCATTGCTAACAATTAACATAAACCTAATTGGTCACCAAATACATGTGACCTTTATTACTAGCCACTTTATTATATTAGGAGTCCTATAAATATCATTGAGTATTTACTTATCCTAACAAAGTTTAGGTTTGGTCAAAAATCAATAAATCATCCATGTTCCTATGTATGCTATGAATGGGCTTGGTGCATCCTAGGGACAATATGAATGTTTCTTGCTTGGCATTGTTATTTACTGCATGATATGTACATTGATAGAGACCTATTTTATGTGTTTCTTACTTTGAAGGGACTGCTTACCTCAAAGGAATACACGTTCGGTATCTTATTTCTCTTGTAGATAGGTGAATTCAGAAATAAAATCCTTGACAATGAAAGCAACAGTTGTTAAAGATTTAAACAGAGAAGTTTCAGAGGGCGAATGGGAATATAAATCTACTTCTTAGAATAAAGGATTTCATTTTTTTTAACAATTTTCAAAAGACCAAGATTCAAGGTCTGAACCAGGTTCTCAAAACATTTCTATGCAATAAAAATTGATAGGACCAGGATCATCCATTTTAGGTCCATTATGGTATACTATGTCAATGTTTAGTATATCATAATTTTAACAGTTGTGGAATATGTCATTGAATGTCCCTAATTAAAATGCAGTGGAATGATGTTGTTGTGTCATATAAAGACCCATCCCATATTCATATGCATCATCTTATATATCAAAAATATGATCTATATATAGTAGTGTAAGCATAGGTGCATTGCATAGCTTTTACCTCTTCACTTCTTCAAAATCTCATTGTTGCACCTTGATCTATATGATGAAGCCTTGTTTCCTCAAATTACCTCTTAAGATTTAGTTAAATTGTCAGGTCAAGTGTGAGAATCTTGGAACAGAGGGTCTATAGAAATTAACCAATACCAACAAAATTTGAAGTTATGTGATATTATTTAGCATAGACCAATAGAGAATCACTACCAACTTATCAAAATCAACTCGGATTCCTTCGTAGACAATTTCAAACCCAATGTAACCAATGGATGGCATTGCAAACAAACACTTGGAGAGGTTTACCTACAACTTATACAACAAAGAGTGTGCAACACCTAGTACAAATGTTGAATATGCTCATCTCATGATTTGTTGAAAATCAATATTTCATCAAGGTACACCACCATGAGTTCATTCAAGGATGGTTAGATTTCACCATTCATTAATCACATGAATGTTGTAGCATATTTAGTTAAAAAATACATCACTAACCACTCAAACACTTCTTCTTGGGATTTAAAAACAATATTCCATAGATCTTCTAAGTATATTTGAACATGATGATAGACTATCTTGAGATCAATTTGAGACTACAATAAAGTTACTCAAAGTTGATCCAAAATGTCATTAATTATCAGAAAAGGATATCATTTTTTTACTGCTATCTTATACAATGCTCTATAGTCTATAGCTAAATGTCATGTGTCATCTTTCATGGGCACCAAGACTATGGTACAGCCACAAGAATAAGAACTCAGTCAAATCCTTCTAACCTCAATGAGCTCTTGAATCTATCATCATATCACATCATTCTTCCATATATATTTGTGATAAAATGGCCCATTTTATAGTGGTGATCATACTACCAAATAAATCTAATGGTGTACCACACAATGCAATGGTACTCCTTGTGGATCTATGAATA
>ML814803.1:116945-129936 GCA_009831015.1 Picea engelmannii | reverse complement strand
TTTAAAATGTAGAAACCTTGGCGAATCTTACTAATCCTTCATATGTCAACTATAAATGTTTGGCGATATTTTTGTAAAAATATTCAAATTTCTAAGTATTTTATATAGTTTTTATAAAATTTTGGCTATTTTTAAGGTAAAATTTTTTTATCCTATAGAATTTGGGCGAATCATTTTTAAAATAATGAATCTCATTTTTGGAAAAGCCATGGAAAATTAGCCCATGAGCGAAATTTAGCCCCTAAAATCATCCCTAATTCAGAGGTACTCACCGATTTTGGTGGCATTGTTGGTGGCTAGGGCCTCCTTGTTGTGGGCTACAACCTCTTTGCTAGTCGGCTCGCATTGTCCCCTTCTTGTCTCGGGAGGGATCGATTGATTATCTTCATGGTTTATTGTGCTCTAGTTCGTAGGGGTTGCATTCACAACGCGTTGTCCCCTTCTTGTATCAGGAGGGATCGATTGATTATCTTCACAGTTTATTGTGCTCTAGTTCGTAGGGGTTTCATTCACAGTTGGGCAAGATCGATGGACTATCGAATGAATTTACAGTTTGCAGGGGTTGCATTCACAGTTGGGCGGGATCGATGGACTGTCGAATGCATTCACAGTTTGTAGGGGTTGCATGGTTGTGTCCTTGTTGTCTTGGGTGGGGTTGAATGGTTGTCACAGGATTGTAGGGTTGTCTTCATGCACGAGTTGTTTGTTTGTTGTTTTTGTTTTGGTTATTTTGTATTAATATTTTGTTTTAAATATAATATAATTATTATATTTATTACATTTGTTATATTTATTATTTCTTATTATATGTTGTGTTATATATAATATAATTAATATAAATATATTAATTATATTATATATAACACATAATTAATATATTATTATATATTATATAATTAATATACATAAGTGATAGGTTACATTGGTTATAGTTATAAGGTAAGGGAGGTTAAGGGTGATAATGTTAACAGGGTAAGGGGTTATATAGTAAGGGTGATAATGTTAAAATGGTAAGGGGTTATAGTTATAGTATGACAACAATGATGGAAATAATAACGATGATGATGACGATGACGATGACGATGACAATGCTGATGATGACAATGATGTTAATGATGATGATGATTATGATGAAAACGACGATGACGATGAGGAGGAGGAGGAGGAAAATGTTGATTATGGTGATGACAATGATGAGGAGGATGATGATGAAAATGACGAAGATGACAACAATGACGATGGAAATAATGGGAATGACATTGATGATGATGATGATGAGGAGGAGGAGGAGGAGGATGACTATGTTGATTATGATGATGACTATGTTGATTATGTTGATGATGATGTTTAGTGCTTAGGTAGGGTTCCCCTTTTTTTTCCTCTCCTCTTCCCCTTGGTCCTAATTGGTCACTGGTTTGACTTTATTAGACAATTTGAGGCGCTTGTTTGGGGCACTCTCTTATTTTACAGGACCAGATTTCATGGAACATGTTCTATGAATTGAAGTAGTTGTTTATTTGATGTTGATGAATGATTATGATTATTATGATTAAGATGATGATGATGATGTAGGAATTGACAAAACATTTACATCAAAATTAATAAACCAAGGATTAATGTACTTTTATGATAAACAAATTCAAAGGAATCATCTTAACACCCTCTTCAAAAAATGGAATCATAACTGCAACTACAAGAAACATCACCTGCACTGCAAATGGCATCATAGAACATTCAACTTTCCATTTTCCAAATAGAAAATCAAACATTCTTCTACTAAATTCAGAAACAAATTTAGGTACCTTAACTAACAATTTATATGAACAAATTATCCTACTACTAATGTTGAATGTGGCCCTAGGAACCCCATTTTTAAAAATACATGATACAAATGTTGGGTTGGTTAGTACATGGGAAGTAGATACCTTTAAATCCAATGAATGATTTCCATCAAAGCTTCAAGAATATTGAGGAATAAAAGAACATATGAGTCAATTTGCATAGAAAATAAATCATACCAAACGCCAACTTGGATAAAAAGATAAAAATCCAAAATGGATTTAGAATAATAAGATGCCAATATAAAGAAAGCTTGTTTGATTTCCCCTTAATGAAGGGATGGTGTGATTATGAGTGATGCCAAGGAAAATGTGGATGATGTTACATCAGAAATATTTGTAGGCCAATTTTAGGTCACTATCGTCTCCATTGCGACGACAGTTCTGTAGAGGGTTGTTTAACCTCAACTTTGTTGAGTTTCGGTGGGCTATACTCACCCTAGCTCAACCTTTTGTTGATCATCCCAACTATCTTCTGCAATCATCATTCCTTGGTTGTTCTATTCCTAGAGGGTATTCACTGTGAGGAATTGAGTGTTTGTGCAGGTTAAATCTGTTGCAGTTGTATCCAAGGAAGGTTCAGGCCTCAATATAGGCCTTTTGAAGGGGATGAACCCCATTTCAAGACAAATAGAAGAATCCAAACCTTCTTGTTGGTTAAGGAAGACTGAAAAGGGAGGGCCCAACCCCTTATATCCGAAAATCAAGAGGGAAGAACTGTATTTGCTCGATGGAAATGTAACTTTCACAGAGCCAAACCCTCCTCCTTGCTGGACAAGTCTATTTGAGGGGGGGTGAATCCTTAAATTGGCAGGACCAGGGCATTAAGAACTATCTATAGTAGGAAGAGACTCGAAGGGTGTCAAAGGGATATTGCTGGGGAAGGGAAGAAGGGTACTGAAGTTGGATGGCCCCAATGTCTACCACCAAAAATAACTGAGGACATATCAAAGTTGCAGACATTCCTATTCCAGGTTTTTGCGAAATTTATTGTTGTGTTTTAGGTCGGAATTGAAGCTACTACAATAGTAGTATTGTTGTGGTTTATTGCTAAATCGTGGTTGTTGTGGTTTATTGCTAAACCGTGGAATGGTGTACTCATTGTAGCAACCCTTAGAAATCTATTGGTATTGTCAAATGTTCTTGAATTTTAGTAGAAAACTGGACATTATTTATTGCTGGTATTATTGCGGTGCTACATAACTGAAAATTAGTGTTTAATTCTATTCATATATTGGTTGTCTATCTGTGTGGTACTGTGCAAAATTAACTTGTTTACAAGCTGGCCTATCTTTTTTTTAGCCTAGAAACCCTAGGGATATTAGATGGATTCTCCTCAGGGAATGTTTTATGAAATACCTTTAGTAGAAAAAAGGAAATTAAATTAGGGTAGTGAATAGTATTTCTTTGAAACTCTAGATCTCAAAAGATGAAAGTATTTTGTGTCTTGGAAGGCTCCTGGAGTATAGTGAAAAGTTTTCTTATTTCAAGGTCTAGAAATTTCACATAGATGTTATGGTTTTTTATGTTATGTGAGATAGGAATTTGCAAATTCTTTGGTGGTTTTTGGAGTTCCTGTAATCGCTTCTAGTCTGGGGCATGAATGGACTATAAATACTTTAGTCTTTTTGTTCCTTTTGGTTCTTTATTTTTGAGTTAGTGAGTCAAATTAACATTCAAAGGACATGGGGGTTGTCTAAAGAACATGGGGTTTTTGTCACAAGATCCATGATGAATTCATGGGTTCAATCCCAGGCATAAATAAGGCATCTTGACATAAAAAAATAACCCTACAAAAATTAAATTGCATAGGTGCTTACCATTTTTCATGGAAATGCTTGTCCCCTGAGTGTATCTACTTCGTCTTTATCTTAAATGGTTGGTCAAGGATATCATTATATCCAATAGTTTCTCACGCTATGGGATAGGTCCTCCTCACTAGTGGGATCACATTGTCCCTTTCTTGTGTTAGGCGATCGACTCAACTCAATATATTCAAAGTTCCTCGGGTTTTCTCCTTGTTGTCTCGACTAGGCTCAACTATTGAATCTCTTCACAATTCACGCCTGTTAATTGGTTGTCTCCTATTTCCTCAGGTGGGATTGAATGTTTTCAAGTGTGTGAGGTTTTGTTTCCAGGTGGGATCCAATACATTCATCTGGTGAGGGTTTTGTTTTGGGTGGGCTCGAATAGCTTCACACCTCGCGACCTAGTTATGTTTCTTTTGTTTTGTGATTGTTACACTTTTTTTTTGTTATTTCATTATATGTTGTTTATATGTTTTGTTATATTTAATATATATAATATAATATAATATATATATATATATATATATATTAAAAATAATTAATATAATATATAATTAATAAATATTATATAACAATATAATAAATATATTATAATGTTATAATGTAAGGAGTTGTATGGTAAGGGCGATAATGTTAAAAGTATAAGGGGTTATAGTTATAGTATGCCGATGATGATGACAATGACAATGATGATAATGATGATGATGACAATGATGATGATGATGATGATGACGAAGACGACGATGATGAAAATGATGGAGATGATGATGACAACAATGACAATGATGATGATGATGATGATGAGGAGGAGGAGGAGGAGGAGGAGGATGACTATGTTGATTATGATGATGAAAATAAAGGTTACATAAATGGTTACAAGGGATAATGGCTATGGTTATAAGATTTAGGTGTTGGGAAGGGGAGACAGGTGTGGGAGGGGTCCTTCTTGGACACAATGGAGACATCAAGAAGTGAGTTACTCTTGGACTATTGGGAAAATGACCAACAATAAATTTGAAGCGTATGTTATCTACTAAGGTCTGCTAATAGCCATTCAACGACAAGTTCGTCATTTGACCATTATTGGAGACTCCCTAGTAATCATATGTTTCCTCCAATTTATATCTCTCCCTCATGATGAAGAATTTAAGAAGAATACTAGATCTAATTTGAGAAGAATGATTTTATTTTTTCTCAGTTTTGTTGAGTATATAGCTTCTTTAGTAGGGATTAGGTTGTTTGCAATATTTCATCCTATCATGGAACCTCCTGGTTTCTCTTAATGATAAATTTCATGAGGGGCCTTAACCTATTTAAAATAGTAGTTAAAATACTTTTGTAATAATTTTACACATGGAGAACAATTTGAAAGATGAAAGTACCAAATCTTCCTACTTTTATGGGACCAACTATTAAAAAGATTTAGTTTAGGTATTTGAGTATTTTCCAAGATTTTGTTGACTGTTTAATTCCTTATAATAGATATACACTTATTTTATGACACATTTTTTGGTAAGAGTTTGACATTCATTTACTTTATCATACAATTCCTCTTTTGAAATTGAAGCCATAATTTTCACATTCATGTTATTAGTGATGATATTTGGTATGAGGCCTAAGAGAAATTGATGGTTGTATAGAGTAGGTTATAATATTAGTTAAAAGGTACTTGAAATAGGATTTTTCCTCTTTATTGATGAATTCATGCCATTACTTGACCACACTATATTTTATTAGGAGCTATCATTTTATGTAGTTTATAACTATGTTCCTATCTCTTTCCTTGACCCATGGGATTTTTTTCACCTTTAAAGTATCTCCTCTATGGTATATATTTCATCAATCTCTTTGAATACGGTATCATCATTTTCTAAAAGATCTTATGTATATCCTAAAATAATTAGGATACCCTCATAAGCGATGAATATAAAGAGCATGACCATCTGAGAAAGTTCAAACGAAATGAGGATGAGATCCGATATATAGAGTGTGTGTGTGTGATTCATATTTGAGTCTGGAAACTCTCCCATATCATCAAGGAATGCAAACAATCTATCCATGTCAAATTTCAGTGCATACAGAAATAATTTGAAAAATTTCAACGTTGGCCCCATTCATAGGTCACTATTGTCCATGTCTAGTCCTAATACAATATATTTTAGTTGTTTCTTTTAAAATTTGTTCAAGACAAATGTCCCCATATCTTGTACTGCAAGGGCATGCAAAAACATAAAAAAAAATAAGAACTTGACAAATTGCACAAGCTTCATTAGTTATGTCCTGTCTTTGTTTTTTGCTCTCATCTAAGTATTTTTTTGCTCCATAAGGAATATTAGTAAGAAATCATTATTTAAATAAAAAAATCTCATCTAACATCTTCTTCTTGCCACTAAATTCATGGGCCAAATTCCCATGTTTTCAAACAATTTAGACGAAGATGATATAACAATGACGAACATCATGTTCATCGAAACTTCATTGTTGCAATACTATGAAAACAATGATGACATTTACGATGATGGCATTCACTGATCATTCCAGGTGGGAATGGATTCCTATGGGCATGAGTTTGATGGTAGTTCTCAAAGAAATGTCACAACTAAGAATCATATGTGCGACGATATACAATTTCATATTTGCGACGATATCAAATGATGCTTGGATTCATTTCATATTTGGTTTATCAACTTGAAATCTCAATTTGATACTTTGTAGTACACTACTTGGACCTTCAGTCAAATACAAATATGAAACTTGGAATCATTAACATATCTACTAGAACATATGAAAAATAGGGTTTATGGTTTCCATGATGAATTGATGATGGAAGAAAGTGCATGTGTCACTCAAATTTGAGTCTAGAAACCCTCCCATATTGTTAAGGCATGCCAATAGTCTATCCATGACAAATTTCAGTGCTTCCATAAACTGTTTGAAAAAATTTCAACATTGGCCCCATTTGCAGGTCCATTTTGCCAGTGTCTAGTCCTCGTGCAATTTTCGTTCCTCATTCCTCTTTACTTTAACATAGTGTAGTCCCCAAGATCCATTATTTTTGTACAAAATTACATACTAATGGAATAAAATTATCGATGAACGTTTTTCGTTGATGGTATAGAAAATTCGTCGCAAGATTATTTACATTCGTCTCTCTTGCGACGATATCAAATGACGCTTGGATCCATTTCATATTTGGTTTATCAACTTGAAATCTCAATTTGATACTTTTCAGTACACTAGATGGACCTTTAGTCAAATACAAATATGAAACTTGGAATCATTAACATATCTACCAAAACATATGAAAAATAGGGTTTATGTTTTCCATGATGAATTGATGATGGAAGAAAGTGGGTGTGTCACTAAAATTTGAGTCTAGAAACCCTCCCATATCATTAAGGCATGTCAATAGTCTATCCATGACAAATTTCAGTGCTTCCAGAAACAGTTTGAAAAAATTTCAACGTTGGCCCCAGTCGCAGGTCCATGTTGTCGGTGTCTAGTCCTCGTGCAATTTTCATTCCTCCTTCATCGTTCCTCATTCCTCTTACCTTGACCATGGTTTAGTCCCCAAGATCCATTATTTTTGTACAAAATTACATACTAATAGCATAAACTTATTCACAAACTCTTTTCGTCAATAGTATAGCAAATTCGTCGCAAGATTATTTACATTTGTCTCTCTTGCGACGATATCAAATGATGCTTGGATTAATTTCATATTTGTCTTATCAACTTGAAATCTCAGTTTGATACTTTGCAGTACACTAGCTAGACCTTTAGTCAAATACAAATATGAAACTTGGAATCATTAACATATCTACTCAAACATATGAAAAATAGGGTTTATGGTTTCCATGATGAATTGATGATGGAAGAAAGTGGGTGTGTCACTAAAATTTGAGTCCAAAAACCCTCCCATTTTGTTAAGTCATTTCAATAGTCTATCCATGACAAATTGCAGTGCCTCCAGAAACTATTGAAAAAATTTCAACATTGGCCCCATTCACAGGTCCATGTTGTCGGTGTCTAGTCCTCGTGCAATTTTCGTTCCTCCTTCATCGTTCCTCTTTCCTTGACCATGGTGTAGTCCCCAAGATCCATTATTTTTGTACAAAATTACATACTAATGGAATAAAATTATTGACGAATGTTTTTCATCGATAGTATAGAAAATTTGTCGCAAGATTATTTGCATTTGTCTCTCTTGCGACGATATCAAATGATGCTTGGATTCATTTCATATTTGGTTTATAAACTTGAAATCTCAATTTGATACTTTGCAGTACACTTGCTAGACCTTAAGTCAAATACAAATATGAAACTTGGAATCATTAACATATCTACTAGAACATATTAAAAATAGGGTTTATGGTTTCCATGATGAATTTATGATGGAATAAATTGGGTGTGTCACTCAAATTTGAGTCCAGAAACCCATCTCCAATATAGTTAAGGCATGCCAATAGTCTATCCATGACAAATTTCAGTGCTTCCAGAAACTGTTTGAAAAAATTTCAACGCTGGCCCCATTCGCAGGTCCATGTTGCCAGTGTCTAGTCCTCATGCAATTTTCATTCCTCCTTCATCGCTCCTCATTCATCTTTACTTGGCCATGGTGTAGTCCCCAAGATAAATTATTTTTGTACAAAATTACATACTAATGGCATAAAATTATCCACAAACTTTTTCGTCGATAGTATAGAAAATTCGTCACAAGATTATTTACATTTGTCTCTCTTGCGACGATATCAAATGATGCTTGGATTCATTTCATATTTGGTTTATTAACTTGAAATCTCAATTTGATACTTTTAAGTACACTAGATGGACCTTCAGTCAAATACAAATATGAAACTTGGAATCATTAACATATCTACTAGAACATATGAAAAATAGGGTTTATGGTTTCCATGATGAATTGATGATGGAAGAAAGTGGGTGTGTCACTCAAATTTGAGTCCAAAAACTCTCCCATATCGTTAGGGAATTTCAATAGTCTATCCATGATAAATTTCAGTGCTTCCAAAAATTGTTTGAAAAAATTTCAACCTTAGCCCCATTTGTAGGTCCATGTTGTCGGTGTCTAGTCCTCGTGCAATTTTCATTCCTCCTTCATCATTCCTCGTTCCTCTTTACTTGACCATGGTGTAGTCCCCAATATCCATTATTTTTGTACAAAATTACATACTAATGGCATAAAATTATCAACGAACTTTTTTCGTCGATAGTATAGCAAATTCATCGCAAGATTATTTACATTCGTCTCTCTTGCGACGATATCAAATGATGCTTGGATTCATTTCATATTTGGTTTATCAACTTGAAATATCAATTTGATACTTTGCAGTACACTTGCTAAACCTTCATTCAAATACAAATATGAAACTTGGAATCATTAACATATCTACTAGAACATATGAAAAATATTGTTTATGGTTTCCATGATGAATTGATGATGGAAGAAAATGGGTGTGTCACTCAAATTTGAGTCCAGAAACCCAACTCCCATATCGTTAAGGCATGCCAATAGTCTATCCATGACAAATTTCAGTGATTCCAGAAACTGTTTGAAAAGATTTCAACGTTGGCCCCATTCGCAGGTCCATGTTGTCGGTGTCTAGTCCTCGTGCAATTTTCGTTCCTCCTTCATCGTTCCTCATTCCTCTTTCATTGACCATGGTGTAGTCCCCAAGATCCATTATTTTTGTACAAAATTACATACTAATGGCATAAAATTATCGACGAACTTTTTTCGTCGATAGTATAGAAAATTCGTCTCAAGATTATTTACATTCATCTCTCTTCGACAATATCAAATGATGCTTGGATTCATTTCATATTTTATTTATCAACTTTAAATCTCAATTTGATACTTTGCAGTACACTTGTTGGACCTTCGGTTAAATACAAATATGAAACTTGGAATCATTAACATATCTACTAGAACATATGCAAAATAGGGTTTATGGTTTCCATGATGAATTGATGATGAAAGAAAGTGGGTGTGTCACTCAAATTTGAGTCCATAAACCCTCCCATATCATTAAGGCATGCCAATAGTCTATCCATGACAAATTTTAGTGCTACCAGAAACCATTTGAAAAAATTTCAACGTTGGCCCCATTCGCAAGTCCATGTTGCATTAACCTTAGAGACACTTTGAAAAAGTAAAAATACACCATCATAACATTAAAATATTGTATAGTATTAAAGAGAAATATTAGAATGCTTATACATGTACCACAAAAATGTGTTAGTCCAGGGGCATCATGAATTGTCCATAAAAGTATTCCAGGGAATTTAAATTTCTTCTCCCCGATTGGTTTACATATGTCATACATTGTGATGCCAGCCCATAACTTTAGTAGCTCATCGATAAGAGGCTCGATATATAAATTCATATCTTTAACCTAGTACTTACCTAATTGTGGTATGTATAAGCATTCTAATATTTCTCTTTAATACTATACAATATTTTAATGTTATGATGGTGTATGTTTACTTTTTAAATAATCTCATCATATAATTGTCGACATTAATCCATTTGTTGCAGGTCTTCAAACAAAGGGTAAATTTTCATGTCCAGTTTGTGGCCCTAAGATGAAGTATCATCATTCAAAAATTTTAGGAAAGATGGTGTTTGATGATTATAGGCACCTTCTTCCTAAGAACCATAGGTATCGTACTACTGAAAAACATATTTTCAATGGGAAAGAAGAGACTAGTTTAAAACCACGAAGAATGACACCTCACCTATGGAGGTTGGAATATAATAGAAATCATCAAGGTACTCAATTTCATAATGTATCGTAGATCGTGTAATGTTTTGAATATTTATTTTAATCATTAAATTAATTTTACCGTATTTGATAATTATTTTTGTGATTTCTTTTATGCTTCATGAAGGCCACAATCATCATGAAGTTATTAATAATGGGCTTCCACGAGGAATGAAATCTTATCCTTCTCAATTCATGAGGTTGCCCTACTATGAGGAGCTAAAAATAGCTCATTTGTTTGATACAATGCATATCAGGAAGAATGTGACTGAAACATTATGGCGAATCATAGATGGTAGGAGGGACAAAGAAAAAATTGTCAAAATTTGTACAGACATTCAGGAAGCCAATCATGCAATGTGAAGTGTGATCCAATATTCAATAAGATCAGATGGAGTACTAGACCGAAATAACCTTCCATGGTTATTAACAGAGAAACAAAGCAATGATGTAAAAGAGGTCATTCAAAGAATTAAATTTCCCATGGGTTTTGCTTCAAACACAAAAAAATCTTAATGAAGAAAGGCGAATTTGGTGGGGTAAAAACACATGATTGGCATACCTTCATTAAGGTAATAATTTTAGTATACATATTTATATATATTGGCCTTATAGATCTCTTTTTCTTTTTTTTTCTTGTCTACTTTGGTCGAAACAAATAACGATTCATTTTGTTGTTACAGTATGTTCTACCGCTATCTCTCCCAAACAACTTTGACAACAACGTCAAACAAGTAATATATGATCTTGGAAAATACATGAGGTAAGACATAGTTGTGATTTATAAGCAAAATGTTCTTTCAAATTATTGTTGTACTTAATGACACATGTTTTACTTGTACTAATGTAATGTAATATATTATATTATCTTATGTTGAAACATGTTATTTTCTTGTGTCACGATCTCATGTAGATGGTTTTCATTGAAATAAATCCATGAAGATGATATAAATTATTGGAAGAGAGAAATTCCTCATCTAATGTGTGAAATGCAAAAGTATATACCTCCTACATTTTTCAATGCACAAGAACACTATCTCATACACCAAGTTGAGGAGATTGAAATTTGTGGACCTATTCACACAAGGTTAATGTGGATGGTGGAGAGACACTTGAAATTGGAGAGACACTTGAAAGCATTCTAAGGTGTCTTGGAGAGACTCTTTGGCCCCATTCGCAGGTCCATGTTGCATTAACCTTAGAGACACATTGAAAAAGTAAACATACACCATCATAACATTAAAATATTGTATAGTATTAAAGAGCAATATTAGAATGTTTATACATACCACAAAAATGTGTTGGTCTAGGGGCATCATGAATTGTCCATAAAAGTATTCCATGGAATTTAAATTTCTTCTCCCCGATTGGGTTACATATGTCATATATTGTGATGCCAGCCCATAACTTTAGTATCTCATCGATAAGAGGCTTGATATATACATTCATATCTTTAATCTAGTACTTACCTAATTGTTTGAAATTACACATAATTACTAAAGGAATGATATCATGTAATATATATAATTAAATAAATAAACAAAAAATATTATGCAAAAATTGAAACAAATGAAAAAGTTAAATTCCAAAAATTAATGTAAACAAATACCTGGAACAATCATTGTCAACATTATGTGCTCCTTCTTTATTGACATCCAAGAAAGAATGTTATTGTTGATAACAAAAATAGGCCACACTGAGTAAATAGACCTAAGCTCTTTGAATGGATTAACATCGTCAGCTGCCAATGAAAGCCTAACATTACAAGGTTCATCTTTGAAATCTGCCCATTTTTCCTCAATTTCCCTAAATGCAGAACCATCGGCAGGCATTCGAAGAACACCATCTTCACTTCTGTTACATGCATGGTAATCCATAAATTGTTCTATGCTTTCACACCTGAACAATCGCTGCAAACGTGGAATTATGGGAATATGGAAAAGAACCTTTCGAGGCACCCTTTTTGTTACTTGATCAGTTCGATATCTACTGATAAGACATTGCAGACATTCGGTTTTCAAAGCATGTTGTCCATAATATATAATATGGTCATTAGGACATGCATCTATAGTTTGATAATCCATTCCATTGTCTTTCATAATGGCATGCAAACCTCGATATGTGTGAGGTAAAATATTTGACAATGGTAACAAAAATTCACCTAACAATCTACAACATAACAAACAACTAGTTAATGTAAGAATATTAATCGTAAAAAATGCATTCTTATTTTACACATTAATTAACACTAAAAACAAATATAAAAA
This sequence comes from Picea engelmannii, assembly GCA_009831015.1. Taxonomy (NCBI): domain Eukaryota; kingdom Viridiplantae; phylum Streptophyta; class Pinopsida; order Pinales; family Pinaceae; genus Picea; species Picea engelmannii. Next base: position 117,241 of record ML814803.1, on the reverse strand, counting down.
ATTCAACATTTATGTACAGTATGAGATGAACATATTACATACCTTAGTATCCGTGTCATACAAGTGTTCGACAAATTATTCATAACCTTTAAGTTCACCAGCAACAATGTAGCAGAGAGAAGATTTGCTCTTGATCCTTCATAAAGTCATTTGTTTTCCTTTTCTAATAGAGGTTCATCATAAATACCAACATTTTCCCCATCCTCATCCGGCTGCGAAAACAAATCTTGGATCATTTGATTTGTCCCATCATCTTCTTCCATGGGATCATTAACTTGATTTGTCCCATCATCTTC
>ML814803.1:84491-103795 GCA_009831015.1 Picea engelmannii | reverse complement strand
CCCCATTAATAAGGACATCGAAGGAGGAAGAAGTAATGCATGACATGATCCAGTTGGCCACAGGTAATCCCACCCCAATTTTCAGAAGGATCAATCTGAGAAGATTCCAATCAATTTTGTCAAAAGCTTTCTTTAAGTCCAGTTTGAGGACTATTGATTTTAACTTCTTATTCTTGATACTATGGAGGCTTTCATGTGCAATTCCAATTGCATCTTGAATGTGTCTACCTTCCAGGAAACCCATCTGTTCAAGAGAGAGAGACTTTGACAGAAAATGATTGATATGGTTGGCAATGATTTTAGAAATAATCTTATAACAAAGGTTGCAGAGAGAAATAGGGTGGAAGTCCTCAAATGTTTTTGGATTATTGACTTTCAGCATCAGTGTTAGAAAGGTTCAATTTAGGCCACCAACGATTTTTCCTAAAAGTCTGGACTCTTCAACCATCGCTAAGAGATCCTCACCAACTAGATCGGAGAAGTAAATAAAAATGTATGTTGACCAGTCGTCCGATCCTGGACTTTTTTCTTTCTTACAAAGAAAGAGAACTAATTTTAATTCTGCTATAGTAACAGGTTTGTACAGTGTTACCGCTTCCTCTTCACCGACCATAACTGGGAAAAGATCTAAGATTTTAAATTGTTCTTCTATATTAGGTAATGTGGATGCACTGTAAAAACGCTTGAAGTAATGGACTGCTTCTTCTTTAATGCCCTGTTGATCCACCACTTTATCACCATCATCCCTAGTTATTTCATAAATATGTTTTTTAACTCTATTATGACTGGATAACTTGTGAAAATATTTAGTGTTCCTATCTCCACCTATCAACTAGAGTGCTCTGCTTCGCAATCGCCAGTTCTCTTCCTCGGATCTTAAAAGATCATTTCTCTCTATTTCCATACACCTCAGTAATTCCTTAGTTCTATCCTCATTATAGTCATGACTCAGAATATGAGAGTAAGTTTTAATTTCATCTTCGATTAGACTTAGTTTTGCTTTATTCTTTGACTGCAATTCTTTGTTCCATACTTTAGTCTCTTATTTTAGTCCCTGAAGTTTCCAAATGACTCGTTTCTGTTTGCTTCTTTCGGAAAGGTAAAGCTGGTCTCTCCAAACCCTTTCCACAATGGCTGAGTAATCCTTTGGGCATAGTCATTGCTCATTAAATTTAAAAGGAAATACTTTGATGGCAGGCAAAAGTTCTAATTGTAATAAGACAGGAGCATGGTCAGAGACAAAGGGCATCTCGACCCATGACCTATAATAATCAACTTCGGAAAGAAGATATTCAACTACTAGACACCTGTCTAGTCTTCTAAAGATGGCTTCTAGACCCTGGCAGCCATTCCTCCAGGTAGGCAGCAATTTCGTCATCTTAATGTCAATGAGGCGATTTGTTGAAAAGAGATTACTATAATAACCATCCACTATGCTTGTTCGATTCCCCCCCCAGGCCTCTTCTGGTGAGAGGAGGAGATTAAAGTCTCCAACTATAATTAGATTATTTAATGATAAGATGCCACTACCATCCATTGAATTCCAAAAAGGAGCCCGATTGTTACAGGGCGCATAGATATTAAGTAAAGAGATGTTCCTCTGGAAAATATGACTCTTACCTGATAATAGAATGCCTCCCACCGTAAGAGAAGGAGCCAACTCGAACAGGTTAGGGTCCCACACTGCCAATAATCCACCAAAGGTGCCCACCAAGCTTATCGAGCAAACAACCCACGTCGGCTTGAAAGAAAGCAGAAAATCCCTCGATTTATGTGCTGAGACTAAAGTTTCTTGGAAGAAAATGATCTCTGGTCGGGTAAGTGCCAAACAATGTCGAATAGAAGTAGCTTTGAGGGTTCTTTCGATCCCTCGAGTGTTTAAGGAGAGCAACAACATTACTTTTCCCTCGCCAGGGCTTTCACTTCTCTAAGTGGCCTAGTATCACTAGATGAGGGTGTAGATGTAGAGATATTCACTGAACTCTGTAACTGGTTTTTTTGGTTACTTCTCATCTTGATGGGAGAGATCTCAGCTCCTAGCCCCCTCGACCAAGAAAAATCTTTCCCCTGGCTAGCCGAAGCGATCTTGGAATTTGAAATCCTAGAAGACTCCCCACGATCGATGCAATTCCTCCCAATGTAAGCGGGTAGTTTAATAGCATGTTCACTAAACTTTATACTTGGAATCAATGAATCTAGTAATGAGTTAATAATGCTCTCGGTCTCCTCTAGTTTTCTTGCACCCGTCTCCAATGGAGAATCAAACCCGTTAAGAAGAGTGTAGTTTTGGGGAGCCAGAAAAATCCTCGCCTTGCTCCCTTGAACTTCGATGATGGGCGTGCCTTCTAAAGGAGGAGGATCTCTAGAGGTCGAAAGTGTCACCTCCACACGGTCTGTGACAGGAAAGACCCCTTCTGAAGGTAAAAAATGTTGCTCACAAGTCAAGGCCCTTTGTTGTGGTGGAATAGAGGGTCCTGCTAGACAAGAAACTGGGTAAAGGTCCTCACAGAACAAGGTTTGAGGGACTGGCAAAATAGCTACAGAAGAGTGGGACGGAAAGTAGGCAGGCCTTACCCCTGGAAGAAAAGTGCCTTCTATGGCCCCTTCCACACCAAAGGACCGCAACTCCTGAGTATCCTGAGAGGAAACACTCATAACAGTGATAGGGGAGAGAGTCGAATCACGACTCATAGATGGAGGGTCAGCAGTTGTGGTAGAGGGACGAACCCCTTCCACCCCAGTATGAAGATTCTCCTTGTGAGTACACTGAGAAATAGGTAAACCTTCGACACTCCCTTTTGAAACTGAAGTAAAACGTAACAGCTGGTTCGAGTTGTTGATAGCTTCCCTTTCCCCCTCAAACAAAGAAGTAAAGAGAGAAGGGCAGTGTTGCAATATCTTACTCGAGAGAGTATTAGATGAGGCCGAGTGAAGGTCAGTCGCAGTAGCTGAAAAGTGAGGAGGGACTCCTGATTTAATATCCTCATCCATATAAGCCGATGGATCTTCCTGGACCACAATATATTCAGACTTCTCCTCAGAGACTTTTCCAGGACATTCCCTTCAAATATGGCCAGTGCAATGACACCATCTACATCTGAAGGGTATGCCCTGATAATCTAAACATTGCTTTGTACGCCTCCCTCGCAATTCTAAGTCCATCATCTCAGTCAACCCTTCATGAATATCAATCTCCACCAAAATCCTACCCACTTTTCTAGTTGGGGACTCCATAGTCGCATTATCCAAAGAGATGAAACGACCTAGAGAGTTTCCAACTGCCATCAGGGCCCCCTCATTCCAAAAATGCAGAGGTAAGGTATGTAATAATACCCACAAATGCCTATGTTGAAAGTATTCAATGACATGATCAAAGGCCACCCTCCACCTTTTCACCATAAGTGAACTTCGCCCTGGAACCCAGAACTTGTCCAGTAGGAGAGACGCATCCTCCGGGGTTCTACAGATAAAACCCATCCACCCTTTCGTGAGGTAATGAATCTCAGGAATGTATCCGAGAATGGGTTTCCAGGTTTTATGAACCCAGGCAGTGACAAAGTTGTCTACTAGATAAGAGTAAGAAAGTCTTCCTACCAATCCACAAAGAGCAAGTCTGCAAGTTTCTTCAAGCCCAACATCATCACCTAGAACCATCTTTCTCACTCTTTTGTTTGGTTTCCACGCCCTTTTCAGAAATCCATTCTGACCACCGTTGAGGGAAGGCCTCTTTACCCGACCGTCCTGAAATTCATCAAGAAATCCTTTCCTAACGTGAAGAAAAGAGGCCTTGGATGGTTGAAAGGCTGGGACGCAAGAAGTTGCAGATGGACCACCCCTTGTAGAAGTAGAGTTGAGAAGAGGACGTTCCTGGCAACTACCCGAGGCCAATAAGTGCTTAGGGTCGGCAGAAACATCGGTGGGCTGGAAAGAGTGATTAAAGGACTGGAGAGAAGAAGACGCCCCAGCCCTATCAGCCTTACTAAAGAAACCTAACATGTTCCATTCTTCCTCGTCCTGTGGGTCCATCAGAATATTGACGTCCTCGATAATGCCAGCAACCACCCCCTGAATCATGGTAAAAGACAAAGTCACACTTATCCCAGAAAAATGACAGACTGAGATCCCAAGTAAGAAAAAGGTGTCAGTGAAGGGAACCAATCCCACAGTATCAGGATTAGACTTAGGAGACCAAGATAATTAAAATAACTAGAAAAAACCGGGAAGGAAAGGAGTCTGAGTGATCAGGATCACAAAACGAGGAGAAAAGGGATAAAAACACAGTGACAAAAACCCAAGTGGCGGGAGGCAGCTCCTAGGAAAGACGAGTCCAATAAACTGACCGATGGAGTCGAACGCGGAGGAATATAAAACTTAAGAGAGTTTTCCAATGTAATGAAAGGTCGAAAGAGGACCTGAAGCAGTCAAAGTGTCCTCCCAATGTGACAAGACAGAGGAACAATAGGTAGAACTTAACTTGACTCTACTTAAACCTACGCTGAAAACTCTGCGCAGTCAAAGAAGCTGCCAATGGTGAGCCTGGCTTTCTTCCTTAAAAAAGGCTCAACTAACTCCTACTCAGGGAGAGAAAGTCATCAATAAGGGGACAGTAATCACAGAGAAGGATGGAGGTCAATGTGACTGTGTGAGGGGGCGGTCGCCATGGAACCTGCTCCCTCATGCCCATCCCTTGAACAACTTAACTACTACTACTTGGGTTATCATTGTTGACTTAATCATGACTTAATCATGACTTAACTACTACTACGTGTTGACTTAATCATGACATTGCGTGACACACAAGTTGTTTTAAAATTAAACATTAATGTAAATCATTAAATAACTCATTATTTAAATTATTGATTTACTACTTTTGACCTATGATTGTTATTACAAGCATAATCCGGTTTATCTTCTATTCCAATAACATAATTAATTACATACATTGTTATTATTTTATAAATAATTAACCTAGATATGAGGATCTAATTATAAAATAAATAGAGTGATAATTTTTTTCAGAAGATCGCTATTTTAAAGAGACATCCGATTGCAATACTAATCAACCCGAGACAATTATAATTTTAACCAATCTAAAATGTGCATAATAGTTATGGAAAAAGTAGGCGTAGACAAGACAAAAGTGAGTGTGCACTCTACACGTAAGGAAATAATATTTTATTTTGTCTTTTAAAAAATATCACTAACAATTAATAGTAATAAAGAAAAGAGAATAACAATAAAACAAGGGAAGAATAAAAATAACTATCACTGGCCCTATTAATGCAGCTAGCGAGCACGTTGGAAAGTGCGAATAAGGATTTAGTTAAGAAAAATCCTTAACCCCAACTAACAAAATGCCAAAAAGGTTTTGAGATATGAATATTAATTACAAAACTTGATGCTAAGATGGATCATAAAGGACAAGAAGATGAATTATTGCCTAACTGACGTAATTTATCTGCCAATCTGGAAAAACGCAAGGAACATACTAAAAGTGGTTAACATTTTTTTCCAAAAAAAATTAACTCGAATTTATATTACTTATAAATTCATTTACAAAGGAGGACAGTAGTCTGTTGATCAAATTGCACTAACCGTGTGGATCCAGACCAACAAATCACCAAAATTAAATGACATTCCATACTTGAGTGAGAGAGAATAAAAAACAAGAGGCCGATGACTGCCCAGTCAAGATCATTTCCAGCGCTGGATTCAGTGCTTCCGAAAGGGACTGACAGCATCATTCAAAAATGTTTAGGGTGGTGATGGGACTCTCGATCCCTTTATCACAGTGGTAGATCGAGAGCCTCCCAACCACCTCTGAAAGGGCTCTCTTGGAGAGAGCATCAGCAACCCTATTATGAGTATGAGGCACATGAAGAAAATTGATATTGGAGAATTGTTGTAAAAGATCTCTCGTTTTCTGCATCCAGCCTTCTAAATGTATGGAGTTGAGCTTTCTCTTGTTAGAGATCCAGTCTATTATCACCCTCGAGTCACCCTGGACATGGAGATCATCGATAGACCAAAGAGCAGCAAGAGTGAGCGTGGTCCATAAACCCAAAAGCTCAGCTTTTGTATTTGTGCCCGAGCCACAGTTGATGAACCAGTTAGTGATTCTGGACTGATGTGATTTGAAAAAACCTCCAGCTCCGCAACTGGAGCCATTTGACTGAGCTGCACCGTCAAAAAAAGCTAAAGAATGTCCCTCGGCCAAGTCAAAGGTCATATCACGTAGTGGGTGAACTCTGATCGAATCCGATTGCCAGTTGAACGAGGCCAAAATCTTGTAGAACACCCTTGGCAAAGAAGGCTTGGCATCCTCGAAAAGCACTCTATTTCGCTCTAACCAGATCTGCCAGCAGTAATGGACCACCAGGCAGGGCGAGTCCGAAGTACTGATGATCCAACGAGGGAAGCATTCCATGATGGAGGAACTGATGATCCAACGAGGGAAGCATTCCATGAGTGGTTAACTTGACTCGAAGTTATCTTTAAAGGTGTTATTGGTCACTACGTGAAGAGATTCAATTTCCCTATTTAGGGACTCTACTGTTGGATTAAATATTTCATTTGATTAGTTCATTAATACCGATCCCTTTACAGAAACAGTGTGAATCCTCATCTAAAAATTATCCTAACAAAATGCCCGCAAGGGGAACCCTTACTCCAATACCTAGGGTGATTTTGTCGATATTAATCATACCAAACTCGTAATCGGTTGGTGTAGGTAATGACGACACAATTAACCTCGTATTCATAGAGAGGTACTAAATTGTGAACTCAAGTTTTGGAACTAAACAACACATAAAATCAAAACTTGAGCACTCTTAACTACACTCTCCCTTGGTGGTCACAAGGAGAAATGTTGAAGAAGGTTAAAAAATTTACGTTGAAGTGTAAAAGAACTAACGATGCCCTTATGATGTACATTCATGTAGATTAAAAATACGTGGGGTAACATTTGTTATATTTGCAAATGCGGAAACACAAATATCATAATTCAAGCAGAGAATTAAAACACATGGATTTTACATGGGTCACCCAAAAGTTGGGCTACGTCCACCAAGCAAAGGTATCGGTTGTCTTATTATTCAAATCAAGGAGATTACAACATGCTCACACTCATCTCACACTCCTCATTCTCACAACCTCTACGAGCATACATCAATTTATATACATTACATAGGAAAACTGATTATTAAATGCAATCTCATCCACATTCTAACTTGGTCGTATTGGTTACAACCAACGCTGGATTATAGGATCTGAAAACCTAATCCTGGGAATTTGTTGGCACCGTTTAACAATCTCCACCTTGACAACAATTAACCTGATACCTTGCTTTTTCATCACCTTTTCTGCGAGCCAAGAGAAGCCAAGCACCATCGTAGCTTCTCTAACAGTACTGGTTTTGTGAATATGTCTGCGCAGTTCTCCTTTGTATGAACTTTCTCAAGAGAGACTCCACCTTCATCAATAACCTGTCTTACAAAATGGTACTTGATAGGTATATGTTTTGTTTTACTCTAGTAGGATGGATTCTTAGCCAAGTGAATAACACTTTGACTGTCACAAAGTAACTTTACTTTGTCCTGCATCCTTCCAAACTCACCAAACAAACCTTTCAACCAAACAGCCTCTTTGCAAGCATGTGAAGAAGCTACATATTCTGCTTCTGTAATGGATAAAACAACAATGTTCTGTAGCTTAGACATCCAACTAATAGCTCCACCTGCAAGAGTAAAGACATACCCAGAAGTCGACCTTCTTTTGTCCAGATCACCTGCAAAATCATAATCAACATATCCATAGACTAATTCACGACCACTGTTATAGGTGATACAATAATCACTTGTGCCCCTTAGATACCAAAGCACCCATTTCACTGTTGTCCAGTGTTCTTTACCTGGATTTTCCATAAACCTGTTGACAACCGCAACTGCATGTGAAATTTTTGGCCTTGTACTAACCATCACATACATTAGACTTCCTACTGCATTAGCATATGGTATTCGATACATATATTCCTTTTCTTCTTTTGTACTAGGACATAAAATTGAAGAAAGCTTAAAATGGGAAGCCAAAGGGACTGAAACTGGTTTCACATCGCTCATACCAAACCTCAAAAGTATCTTCTCAACATACTTCTATTGTGACAACCAAATCTTCCCATTCCTCATGTCTCTGGATATCTCCATGCCCAAAATCTGCCTTGCTTCTCCTAGATCTTTCATATCGAACATCCTATCCATCTGAGCCTTTAACCTGTTGATCTCAGTTATACTTTTCCTTGCTAAAAGAATATCGTCAACATACAATAATAAGATAATGAATATCCCATTATTCAATTTCTTAAAGTAGACACACTGATCATACTCAGTCCTTGTATAATTATGTCTCACCATGAAAGAGTCAAACTTCTTATACCATTGTCTGGGCGACTGCCTCAGACCATACAATGATTTCTTGAGCCTGCAAACAAATTTCTTGTTGCGATTCTAAACAAACCCTTCAGGTTGTTCCATGTAAATTTCCTCATCCAAATCTCCATGTAAGAAAGCAGTCTTAACATCTAGTTGCTCCAACTCCAAATCAAGCAATACAACTAATGCTAACACAATTCAAATTGAAACAGTCTTTACAACTGGTGGAAAAATCTCATGAAAGTCAATACCTTCTTTCTAAGAATATCCTTTCGCAACCATCCTTGCTTTGTACCTTTCTACCTTATCATCAACACTCTTCTTCAACTTGTAGACCCACTTGCAACCTACAATTTTTCTGTCTCTTGGAAGTTCTATCAGGTCCCATGTAGAGTTACTCTATAATGCTTTCATTTCATCCTTCATCACTTCTTTCCATTTATCATTGTTAGAACCCTTCACAGCTTCCTGATAGCACGAAGGTTCATCATCATTAGTACTTAAAGAAACTGATGAAACAAAATCATCATACCTTCTTGGAGGATTTCTGACCCGTGTAGACCTCCTTAGGGAAGTTTGTGGCTCATCCACAATCTGTTGACTATCATCATCAACCATGTCTTCCTCTGTTGTAGGAGACTCTTCATGAACATTTTCTAAAACTTGTTCATATTCACCTTCATTGTTTTCAAACTGAATTTGTTGATACTTTGGTGCTTCTTCCTGTTTCATCTGAACATCTACATTTGATTTGATGAGAGATGATTCATAAAATATTACATCTCTGTTAATGGTGATCTTGTGGGAAGTAGGATCCCAGAACCTATACCCCTTAATACCATCACCATATCCAACAAAGATAAGATTTAGAACACTGATGTTTCAGAATTAGAGCATAGGCATCACAACCAAAAACTTTAAGATTAGAATAATTACAAGGGTGACCTGCCCATACCGCTTCAGGAATTTTGCATTCTATTGCTATTGATGGTGATCGATTCACCAAATAACAAGTTGTAGATACAACTCCTACCCACAATTCCTACTGCAAGTTGGTGTTACTCAACATACTCCTTGCTCTCTCTAGAAGAGTCATGTTAATGCGTTCAACAACTCTGTTTTGTTGAGAAGTATAGGCAGTGGTTTTATGCCTATCGATCCCAAATTCCTTGCAATAATTCTCAAACTCCATTAACATAAATTCACCACCATTATTAGTTCTTAAACATTTAATGGATCTACCAGTGCTCTTTTCCACTAAAGCTCTAAACTGCTTGAAAACTATAAATACATCATCATTACTCTTTAACATATAGATCCATGTCTTCCTAGAGAAATCATCTATAAAAGCTACAAAATATGATGATCCTCCATATGAAATAGTAGGGGATGGTCCCCAAACATCAGAATGGATATAGTCAAGAATTCCTTCACTAGTATGTCTTCCGATTTTAAATTTCTGCTTACTCTGTTTTCCATAAATACAGTGCTTGCAGAAATCTAACTTTAAAGAATTTAGACTAGGAAGTAACCTGCGATCAGTGAATACCTTTAATCCTTGTTCTCTCATATGGCCCAACCGTTGATGCCACAGTCGAACATAATCACTGTCATTCTCAAATACCATTGTCGCATGATCTGATTCAGTCCTCCCTTCTAACAGAAACAGGTTACCAACCTTCTTTGTTTTCATAACCAGTAGAATTTATTTGTAGATCTTCATAACTCCACCTTGAACAATACTCTTATAACCTCCTGTGTCTAAGACTCCCAAAGAGATTAGGTTCTTCCTAAGCTCAGGTACATGTATTACATCAGTTAATATTTTAACAATTCCATCAAACATCTTAATTCAAATCTACCAATTCCCACAACTTTACACGAGATATCATTTCCCATGTAAACTATTTCGTCATTTATAGACTGATAAGTAATAAACCAGTGTCTATGAAGACACATGTGGTTTGAAGCACTTGAATCTAATAACCATTGTTGATCATAATGTGAACCAATACTAATTGATAAAACTTCATCAATCATACCTGAACCTGTTTCGGTTTCATTTTCTTCCTTCGTCTCCTTTGGAGGGTCTTCTTTGGAGGCTTGTTGTCGCTTCCAACAGTCCTTCTTCAGGTGTCCAGATTTTCCGCAAAACTAGCACTTAAGCTTGGTCTTTCTCCCCTTCGAATTTGATCGAGAGAAATCCCTCTAACCCTGTCCTCTTTCCTTAGGTCTTCCTCTGATCACCATTGCCTCAGATGTAGAGGCTCCTAAATTGGATTTCTTCCTTGTTTCCTCAGATAGTAAATCTCCAACAATAACATCAAACTCAATACTTTATGTTGAACTGAAACTAATAGAGGTAACAAAATGATCCCATGACTCGGGAAAAGAACACAACAATGTAATCGCCTTATCTTTAGATTCAAATTTCACTCCCATGCTATCCAACTAGACTATAAAGTATTACAAGTATTTAAATGATCAACTATTTTTGTACCTTCCTTCATGCACAAGCTGTACAATTGCCTTTTCAGGAAGATCTTGTTTGTCAAGGATTTTGTCATATACAAGCTTTCTAGCTTCGTCCATAAACCTGTTGTTGTCTTCTCTGAGACAATATTGAACATAACAGCATCGACCAAACACATGCATATGGCACTCAATGCTCTCGCATCCATCTCATCCCAGTCTTCATCTGTTATGGACGCGGGCTTCTTTGATTTTCCCAAAAGCGCCTTCACCACACCTTGTTGCACGAGCAGATCGTGCATCTTAACCTTCCATATCTCGAAATTGTTCTTGCCATTGAACTTCTAAATTTCGAACTTAGCACTCTGCATCTTGGCTATTAGAGGAAACATAAAAAACACCAGTTCTTATAAAAAAACAAGGCCCTTTGAAAATCTGAAAGAGTAATAGTATTAACCCAAAATATTTAATCAAAAGATTTAAGATAAATCACAAATATATATTTAAACCTTTTATTAACCAAAAAAAGGGGCCCACTAATAATATTTTAATTAACATCCTCCACCCACTTTATTAATAATGTTGATCCTCTGTATGCATAATCATGAAAGTCAACCACTTAATAAACTTTATACCTTTATTTTATATACTATATTCCAAATATAGTAATTCCTCCAATACCTTTTAAAGAAGCCTCCACGTGATTTTAAAAAACATGCCCCTTTAAAAAACCATACCTTAAAAACAAAATTTCAACTCCAAAAAACATACGCTGCCCTCATAAAAAAATTTAAAAAGCCGTCGCACCACGCGATGTGAGTGGCCTGCGTGCCTTAAAGGGCCACTGCACCTCCCGTATGGTTGGCCTGCAAAAATGTGGAAAACATATATGTGGAGTCGTCGCACCTCCCGTTATGGTGGGCCTTCGGAAATTTGGAAATTTACTCACGCGTGAAGTGTTTACTAGTGGCCACCGTGACCTTTGAGAGGAGAGACCTGCGGAAATTTGGGAATAGACGCACCTCGAGCTACTGTTGTTTCTCCTTCGAATTTTGATGCTCTCGATGTCCTATCTTCCAACCAGATCTGATACCACTTGTTATATTTGCAAATGTGGAAACACAAATATCATAATTCAAGCACATAATTCAAACATAGATCTTTTACGTGGTTCACCCAAACATTGGGCTACATCCACCAAGAAGAGGTATTGGTTGTCTTACTATTCAAATCAAGGAGATTACAACAGACTCACACTCATCTCATACTCCTCATTCTCATAGCCTCTACGAGCATACATCAATTTATATACATTACACAGGAAAACTGATTATTAAATGCAATCTCATCCACATTCTAACTTGGTCATATTGGTTACAACCAACACTGGATTATAGGATTTGAAATTCTAATCCTGGGAATTTGTTGGCACCGTTTAAGGATATCTTTACAGAAACAGTGTGAATCCTCATCTAACAATTACCCTAACAAAATGTTTGCAAGAGGAACCCTTACTCCAATACCTAGGGTGATTTTGTCAATCTTAATCATACCAAAATATTAATGGGTTGGTGTAGGTAATGATGACACAATTAACCTCATATTCATAGAGAGGTACTAAATTTTTAACTCGAGTTTTATAGGAACTAAACAACACATAAAATCAAAACTTGAGCACTCTTAACTACACTATCCCTTGGCAGTCACAAGGAGAAATGTTGAAGAAGGTTAAAAAAATTAAGTTGAAGTGTAAAAGAACTAACGACGCCCTTATGATGTACATTCATGTAGATTAAAAAGACCTGGGGTAACATTGTCGTGAAAAAATAAGAGGTATAAGATCAATAAGGAATAGTTAACCAACGAAATTTGTAAACTTCGAGACTGGTAAATGCCAGAATCCTTTTTATTTGATTAATCGATCTCTCTCCTTTGAGTGAGTATGACTGGTAGTTCTAAAGACTTGGAAAAGGGGATTAACTAAGGTTTGTCTATGATCTAGTCTTAAGAGGAGATATCCTAAGTTTGAACAACATTAGGTTATAATTTTAATCAAGACATTAAACGAGGGTTTGTTGCTTCAAACCTTAAGATCCATACACATAGCATGATTTATCCTTGGTGAAATTGGATTTTTCTAAATTCAACACAATTATAACTTAAAGAACATATATCGTTGTGCAATTTAATCATACCTAAACTCATACAATACCTTGTAATCCGATTATTGAAATTCCACCTTGTCNTATATATATATATATATATATATATATATATATATATATATATATAATCTACTAGCGTAATCGAACTAGCATAATTTCTATCATTTATCCAAACATATTTTTCTTTCATACATATACAATACACAGAATGTGATATCCTTATACACAAAAACTTATTAACTAAATACCATGACAAGAGGATCTTGAGGCTTGTTGTTGATCTTCAATTGAAACTTGAGCAATATCTTCTTCCTGTCACTTTCAACGACTTCATCGGTACCTCCCAGCCAACGCTAGGGGTAATCGTCTTCCCCCTTAGCCCCCCAAGCCACAAAGGGGCCACACACAAAAAATATGATCCAAATAGCTCAAGCTTTAGCTTGCAAGGAGAGGCTTCTGTCTCTTGCATGAGTAATCTTCTTCCCCCTTAGCCCCCCGAGCCACAAAGGGACCACACACAAAAAATAAGATCCAACTAGGTCAAGCTTTCCTTTGCCAGGAGAGGCTTCCACCTCTTGCACAAGCTTGCATCCCAACTCAAACAAGAAAACTTAGTCAATAGAAATTTCAACAACATTTCATTCATCGAACAATAGGGTAGCCTCTCATTCTTCATTTCCTTTCTTTTATAAAAAAAAATGGTTTGACACTTGTCTTCTCATGCAATATTAACTAATTTTTAATAATAAAATTAAATATTATTCACCCCCAACACATCTCACATTTTCCCCAAGTTGCATAAGTTTATAATTCTTTTATTTAAAATAAAATAAGCAATTCCCTCACACCCACAATTTGTTCCTAGATTGTCTCCTAGATGTCCCTTAGTTCTCAAGTTGGAGTTTGATTAGAACTCTTCTCTTAGTAGGATTTAGAGTTTAGATTGACTTAGGATTCTAACTCTAAGATGACTACCCCTTCTCTCATGAAAACAATTTCTTTTAATTAAATTTTTTTTATTAATTTTTTTTTTATGCACACAATGTGCACAAGTCATCATAATATTAAATATTCTCCTTAATATAATTTTGTTTAGTCTAATCTTTTTTCTTAAGCCCCCTTAATATAAATTCATTTAGACCTAACCTTTTTAGACTTTGATTTATTGTGTTCCCTTTCATAATTTAAAGTAACATTATTTAAATTTAAATTCTCTTTTCTATCAGTTTCAAAGTAATTGTTTTATTCTCTATGGTATTCTAGTTTTCTATTTACTCATTAATTTATTCATGCGATGTACCCTTCAAGACGCACCTACGTGCTCCAAGGGTGCCACTCGTCATTTGACTTAGTTTTGAAGTTGTATGATGTTTGGAGTCAATACCCCACTTGTCGACCTTGTGTGAGACTAAGGGCTTACTAAGGAATAAGGTATCTTCCTTATTGTGTGACCCTCATAAATCCTCGTGAGCAACTATCTTAGTCTTCCCTCACGACATCGTGAACCTCTCAGGAAATAGGTAGTTGTTAACCTTTAGTTCAAGTCACAACGAGAGTGTTAGTAGGTTGTGACAGGGACACTTCCACACCTCTCCCTCGTCCATTTGATATCTTTGTATGACCCTTTTACTCCATATGTGAGTCGGATTAGCAAGCATCATCATGCCTACATCCACTGAAAAAGATAACATCAATAACTCCTATACATAAAATCCATAATTTAAATCATCATATAACACATGCTGGACAACTGAGAGGAGGGGGTGAATCAACTGTTACTGTGATTAAACAATTATGCCCATTTTAAACTCTTTACAGAACACTCAATGACGATCACAATAATGCAGGGGAGTAAGCAATAGAATATCCAACATCAATCACACACATGGAATATACAGAGATGGATATTTCCTGAGGAAACCCATAAAGGGAAAAAACCTCTTCTTCTTGATATGATAAGTAATCTTTATTTTCTGTACATTATCATTCTTAGGAGAACCAAATCCCTTTGAGGCTACCACCTCTGTTTTACAATAAGCAACTTGTTGAGAGCACCAACTCTCTGGTTTCTCTAGCACCCACTAGAAGGAAGCACCAACTCCCTTTGTGTTCCAGCACCAACTGGATGGAAGCACCAAATTCCATACACACAGGCACCAACCTGTACAAGATGCAACTTGATGAGAGAACCGACTCTTTAGTTTCTCTAGCAACCACTAGAAGGAAGCACCAACTCCCTGAGTGTTCCAACACCAACTAGATGGAAGCACCAACTTCCAGTCACACAGGCACCAACCTGTATAACAGGGAACAATAGTTCTCCCTTGCACCACCCTACCACCCTGGTTTTTCTGGCTGCAACCAGATGGAAGCTACAACTCCCTGTGTTCAAGCACCCACTTTAAACTCTGAGGACAACAGTCCTCCCTAGAACCTCCCTACCACACTGAAGTATAAATCTTTGCTTCTCATAAAGTTATTACAGTGATACAGGATTTATCAATGGCTTACTAGTCACATCACTGTTCTGCTACACTGTTTTGCTTTGCCTGCATCAGTGTCTTTCTGCTTGCATCCCCTTGAGCTTTTTGTTCTTTTGTGTTTTATGCTCTGTGCAACATTTACCTTCTATGCACTACGCCTCTTCTATGCGCTTCATCTCCTACGCATAGCATGCTTCTACCCGCATGAATAACTCTCAACAGAAGCAACGGTATCTTCTTTGTTCTTCGTATATTTATCATGCCTAGTCCTATTCTAGATCATCCATACAACTCATCATCTTCTTTGGTAGTTATACTGAGTATGTTCATCATCAATGGCTTATCCGGAGATTCTTTGCCTTCTCTAGAAGTGTGACTCTTCGTCTTCTCTGTCATAGTCGATCTTTATCCTCTCTATTGCAATTACAAACTTTGACACTTTTCCATCTGTCAATTGTCTCTATCACGAGTCTTCATTCCACTGGCAATTACTTTGAGACTCTTCATCTCCTCTAGCGAGCACCCTGATATTCTTCGATTTCTCTAGCAGATGAATTCATTCATTTTCTACAGTTACAATCAGTCTATCTCGACAATTAAAACTAGTCATTTATGGCTTCTTTGGCTTCTAATCCCCTTCCCTCACATGACCACTGACAGTGACAAAATGCCTATTAAAAAGGCACTTCCCGAACTCGGTCTTGTGAGTGCTAGCTTCATTTCCACGATATGACCCTCGACAATGAACTTCACGTGACCAAACAATTATGGGCACGTCCATAGGTGGTTTGAGGGAAACCCTCTTTTCACCCTGCAATTCACTATGAGCCTCCACGTGTCCTTTCTCCAAAACCGTGGTTTCTATTGCGGCCCACTCATGAGAAATTAAGGCTCGAGCATGTTCTGGCCCCATAATGGAGCACGACCGTTGATCTCATAATCTTGACGGTATTCCTAAACATATGATTAATATATATCCTCTCAAGTCTGCGGACCAGAACTTAGCTTCCTACATCAACGACTGAGATTTACTTCGTCATCCGGGCTCCGGGAGTTTCAAATCTCAAACCTTGTTGTTGTTTACTGGATATCTTCCGGAATGGAAGATCTGCTGACATCTATCCTCTTCAATTGATGGCTCTGTCTTCTTTCCTTTTCCCATGTGCAATCATTAGTCTCAACGATCAGGTGACATGTGGCCCTCCAAACCAATGGATGAGATCGATTTCTCCTTTCTGGCTTCTGGAGTTTTGATTCTCAAACTCCGCTTGCTCCTGGAGAATTTCACCTGGAGTCCACGATCCAATGACGTGTGCCCCTTTTGGATCGATGGTCGAGATCTCCTTCAGGTCTTCGGACTTCAGAGATTTCAATTCTCAACCTTCACGCTCTCCCAGAACGCTTTTAGATGGATTCCAAAGATTCCTACCACGTGTCCTCCTCGAATCAATGATCCTCATTCACTTTGGGACTTCGGGGCTCTGACCTTTGTGACTTCATTCCTTCAAAACTTCGGTTCTTCACGACTTCAACCCTTCGCAACTTCAGCCTTCAGAACTCTGTCCTTCATGATTTCGGCCTTCGAGACTTCAAAACTTTTGTCATTTGTTGGTGTGAAACTTCCGAAGTAAGATTCTCGGAGTGACGTCACTTGGTGATGTGGAACGAGCCGAGTGTTTGCCAAGTGTCACTAGGATTTGTGATTTTCACGTACCTGAAATGTCAAATCAACTTGACACTTTTCATTGTCTGATTGCGCTACATGTCCTGTTGACCTGTTCTGCCACATGTCCTTGAATTAGATGGTTGAGGCTTACTTCAGGTCTTTACCCGGAGTCCACAATATTACGCCACGTATTTTTTGGTATTTACTTTGGACAATATGACACTTGAGATCTTCTTCGGATGATCTGACGAATGAGATTTACTTTAGATGATCTGACAGTCGAGATCTACTTCGGATCTCTGAATCTCTGGGCTTCAGAGATTTCAACACTCAAGCTAATGGAGTGTAACCTCCTCCCATCTTGATATCCGAAGTGAATGTTGTTCGTCGATCATGATAGAAATATCGACGGCTTGATCTTTTTGTGATGCAACTCTTCTAGCTTATCCTGTCCTTCTACTACAAACTTATCTAATGGCTATCGTTTACTTCAACTCTTCAGACTTCGGGTTTTTCAAATCTCAAAATTTCTAGAGTGTAACCTCCTCACGTCTTTAGATCTGAAGTGAATTATGTTTGTTGATCATGAAATTAGATCGACGACTCGATCTTTCTATGATGTCGCTTTGCTGGCTTATCCTGTCCTTCCACTTCAAACTAATCTGACGACTGTCATTTACTCCGACTCTTCGGTTCTCCGGAATTCGGGTTTTTCAAGTTTCAAACTAAAAAATCCTCGAAGTGATTTGCTCCGAAGTTGAGGATCATGTGCCACTTGTCAGTCTTGACGATGGACGATCCCTGCTTACTTCGGGACTTTGACAAATCTACTCTCCTACACTCATCAAAGGCTTAACCTTCTTGCATTTATTTCTGGATCCAACAACTATTGATCCTTGACACTTAGATCCAACGGATCAGATCTGTACTTCTCCTCTGTGCTCCCTCTAGTCAATTGACATTGATATAACGGTCATCGGGTATTCAGGATTGATGATCCAATAACCATCTTCGTTCTTCCTCCTGTGTTTTCTGATCTCTCTAACTTATAAGGTTTTCTAAGTGTTCAAAGGTCTTGACCTTTGCTCCTCCTACGAGTCCTTCTCTTGGACCTCGGCTGCACTTCTGGAAAGTGCAAAGCATTATCTCTTCTGAGCTTTGATCTCTGCATACTCATGCTATTCCTCCTGAACTCATGCTTTCCCCGTTTGTCATCAATGCTACTTTCCTCATTGCTTCTTTTCTTGCATGTAAACATACCATCGTTGTTGTTGTTCTTCCCATCAATGACAAGCACACTCTGCCTATAAACATGCCAACAACACATGCATAATAAATTAAGTAATCATAATCAAAGTCAATAGTCCACTCCATGACTCAAACCAGAGTCCAAGGAAGTTTTTCGATGCCTTCAACATCCTCATCATGTCATGTTTCCTGCACACTCAGGAAATCTCATCACAATACCTATCATTGATATACATCAATATAATAACACATCAATTTCCAAAACACGATTATGGCACAAAAACACAAACTAAAACTTATAATCATAAAATACCATGTTTTTAACCAGATCATTGTCACACAAGTGTCCTCAAAGAGTAATCAGTGTTATGAAATGTGGTCGACAAAATCTGGGTGTTATAGGGCATCACCCCCTTGGCACCCATGGCATTGTTTGGGCGTTGAGGGAGCGATGTCGGGCATCACCCCCTCGACACTATTTTTTTTTTTAAATTACTATTTTTCAAACAAGAAATGTTGTGTAGTATATATATTAATTCTATGTATTTTTAGTATATTAAATTTTAAAAATTTTGTTGTTATTTATTTATTTATTTTAGTATATTTAAAATATAATTTAGGTTTGTTTAAAAGAAAATTAAAATGTTCATTTTCAATATTCATATTTATGTATGTTTTTTAAAATTGTGTTTTAGTTTGAATTATATTTTTTTTATTTTAGTTTTTATTTTCGATTGTTTTTTAATTTTTTATTAAACAATTCATCATTTCATGTTTTTTTTTTTCGATTTTGGTGTTTTAAATTTAGTTTTTTTAAGGGTCCCCCCCCTATATATATATATAT